>JARJCN010000105.1:0-140337 GCA_029282135.1 Mycena belliarum | reverse complement strand
TCGAAATGCGCGCCTTCGGCCTCGAGTATTGAGATCGCGAACGCGGGCTTGAAGGAGAGTTGACGCCTCCTAACATTGCTCACACCTCCATCCAGGGCTTGCAGCGAGAAAGATCTGGTTATTGCCGTAACCTGGAAGGTCTCCTGCACCCCATGATTTCGTTCGCGATGCCGGCAGATGATTGTAGGGAACTCACCCTCTTCCCCTACGCTCAACACCTGTATCACCGTTCCGAGAGCGATTCCGTCGTCCACCAATGCGAGAATGGGCATACCAACACAGACCGGCAACTCTGATGCCAGTCGCGCCGTCTTCTTCAGCGCCAGTCTCCTGACGGCAGCGCGTTCTCCGGAAGTCAGCGCCCGACGTCCTATCCTGTCGCGTGCACTGATGGTAGCAATCGTCTGCCCGGTACGCGCGGCAAACTTACGGAGCGCGGCATTGTTCCAGAGTATTGCCACTTCGTTCCGGTACGTCAAAAGTGGAGCGCTAGCCCACGGCTCGCTGTGAAAGTCGGGTAGAAAGCATTGGGAACTGGTCACGACCCTCTTTTCCAGTATTTCATCGTCTTCAGGTGTAGAGCCACCGCTCTCCAGGCGCTCGAGCAGCTTTCCCCAATCGTCATGACGAGACTCGGGCAACCCTTCCAATGTGAAGGTCAATGTAAAGGATGCCAGTGGCTCGCCCGTTGTATTGATCACCGTCTCTCCAATCGCGACTCCTGCGTTACGTTCGCCCTTTGGTGAGCGAAGCTGAACGTCGGTCAAAACAATGACGTTGAGGCCTCCGAACAGCAAGGTAGACTTCTTGGATTTGGTCGCGTTGCGGATTTGGCTGATCTGGCAGGCTATTCGGAAGAGCTGCCCCGCGGACAAGAGCGAGGCGTGGTCGATGATGAGGTAGGTGGCTGCGCTGACCGTGTGGAGACGGCAGAGCTCACGCGGAGCCTAGATGATGACACTGGAGCCAATAAGCCAGCCCACGAGAAGATTGTCTGTCCACCGACGATGCATGCTGTCGTGGGGGACGTCGCTGTGACAGCTAAACAGTCTCGATGGCCAAGGGAGGTAAACATCTTCGCCAGTGCTCGTGCCAAAGTCGATTTCCCGCTGCCTGATGCACCCCTCACCAGAAGGAGCAGTTGCGGTTGATCTACTCCGCCCACTGTGCTGAACAAGTGTTGCTGCACTGAGTCGACCACGGAACGCTGGGTCGCCGTCGGTTCCTGGATAGCTGCTTTTGGCGCGTCTCCCGTGTGCAGTGGGGCGCTTCCGTCCAACGCTGGAAAGATTCGGGCGGAGAATGCGGCCTCCATGGCGCTACGCGCATAGAAAGTCTGCTCGGAAGAAGTCTGCTCGGAGTACATGGTTGCAAGAGGACGAAGACAAATGATCAATCTTATTAATCTACGGCGCCCGTAATAAGATGTCTCTTGACGCTGCTCTCGCCCCAGGTGACCCTTTCCCCCGGTACCCCATGGGACCTCTACAGTTCTGCTCGTCAGCCTATTTCCGATGGCAGAAGATTGGTGGAATTACGGTTTGCTGCGATTCACGTTCCCGAAAGTCCTTCAACGCTTGTTGCAACGCGATGAATTCCCCTAGTGGTCTCGTGAGATGTCTCCGTACCATAAAATGGTACTGCATCATCTTGCACAAGTTCACTTGCAATTTCCAACATATCCGTCCAGAGAAAGCGATCGTCACGATTACTAGTCCAGTGTTTCATCGTGTCAAGCAGTTTCTGCTGGCTGACAGTGGCCGTTCCATCTGCCTCTGCTTTCTTTGCAGAAATCAGGGCAATACTAGAAGGCAAACTGCCAGGTGACATATTCCGTAACTTGTCGCGGATAGCGGTCACTAGGCTACGTTCACAGCATTCCAGGAAATGCGCTGTGATCTCGCGGTTCGAGATGCGAGCATTCGGGTGAATCAGCTTATCAACTTCAGCCCTAAACTTTCGCGAGAAGCTCATGAAGTCTTTCTGGTCTTCAAACCCAACGCGCGAGCGCTTGGTTTTCTTTACCAATTTCTCCAATAAAGCAAACGATCCCTCTTTACTTTCTCTGCACTCAGGGTAGTTCTGAATCACCTCTTCTCTAAACTCCCCCCAAGTCGAGCCAGGTGCAAAGGTAGCGAAAGCGCTCCATTCTCGAGCAGTGCCTACAACGCAATAGCGAATCGCGATGTATTTTTTTTCTTCATCTGTGGTGGCTTTGACAGTATCGAAAATGTCCTCTAAAGTGTCGAGGTATTTTTCTAGCGTGTCTGGGTCCGCACCATCAAATTCAAGGGCATTTCTACCATAGTTATATGGCAGCTTCGATTTATCCATGACCATTTTTAACACTGGTGCTGTTTGAATAATCGGGGTTGTGTTGGCTTGCGAGTTCGAAATGCTAGCCGTCACGGGTCCTCTAGAACTGGTAGGTTCGCGAGGATTTTCGGGACTCGTAGTTCGAGATTGAACCGGTTCTGCAGGTGGACTTGAAGGTCTACTAGCGGATCGCGGCACGGACAATTCTCTACGAGTTTGGATTTCCAAATTCGCGTTTATACGGTTCTCGGTCTGAGAGCGTGCTTTATCTCTACCGCGTTGCGTAACAGTCGCTAATTCTGGATTTCCAGCAGGATCCCAATCGCTATATCCAGCAACTGCGGAATTATTGGTAGTCCGCTTTGTGGTCTGAGAAGAGGCGCTTGCGGTCGATTTGACTGACTGCTGACGCTTTTTCCCCTTGCTATCTCCTGATGTACTTGAAGGAATCCTCCAAGCCAGTGTGATAACGGAAATATGGGTTTTTATGATTTTTATAAAAGTGCCCACGAAGTGTTTTCCAAAAGGAAACTACTTTTAGATATCGGTCTGTTCCGAAGAACTATTTCAACCTATCAAGGTCGAGGCTTTTCCACAAGTGAAAATTCAAATTGGACCCTCGCGGTGGGCTCCAGATGAAACGGTGCACCTGAGTAAGGGCTGCAGAATGGTGACTTCGCGAAGAGCGGACTCTAACACAAAACCCACACACACACACACAACTCACTACAACCAGTACAAAGTGCTAAGATTGAGTTCGGATCCTTCTGAAGTATACAGATAAGATGAATTCTCTCTTTTATTGAAGTGGGACAAGTATCGACTCGACAAGTTTGGTAGAACTAAGTTCGAGATTACAATAGCTTCAGGTAGCTACCAACCGAAGAACAATCGCGAACACACGAAAACACAGACAAGGGGTTTCGGGTGTAAGGATGTTTGTTTTTGTGAAAGTCTCCCCGGCTCAAGTCTCAACGACTTTAACACGGACGTGAACGGCTTCCTGACGGGCGCTTGACCAGGCCAGGCAAGGGAACAACGACTACGACCAGACTGCTAAACGCGTACAGGTTCCAATAGCCCAACTAACCGAAATATGACCAGGCTGCTAAACGCGCACAGGTTCCAATAGTAACGGCCGCCTGCCTCTAGCAACTTAACTGAGGACTTTATCGAATTCTCGCCGTGACCCTCCACGAGACGAGGTGTGCTTATCTGGAACTGCTGCCGTGACCCTCCACGAGACAATAGCGTGTACCACCAGAAGCCTTGCAAGCTCAGGAATCAGCAGTTAGCTATAACTGATAAATCTCAAGTTCGCGAAATTGTTAATAGATCCAGACAAAGATATGTTTTTGGTACACAAATCTCCGCAGATACAGAGGACACCAAAGCCTTTAGGACAGAACTAGCTGATGGGCTATTTCCTGGGGCGAGGATGAACTACTGCAATGCGTGCTCTACGTGCTATTTTATAGGTTTTCGCTAAATACATGACAGACTGATATGAGTAAACAGGACAAAGGAAAATGAGTAATGAAACGGATTCGGAACGGAATATAACGGCCACGCGTCCTCTGTATAGTGTCCTTGGTGAGGCTCGGCATCTTGCCAGTCAGCGCGAATGACCAGCCGAGCCATATTGGATATATCGCGGACATGCCGCGGGTTCGCGAACACGTCTTCCTCCTGCCGGGCCTACGCACTAGGCCGGCTTGGTCGGTAATCCGCTAGGATTACGTCCCACAGCTCCGTCAGAGCTCTACGTCTCCCTCCGGCTTGGTTTCGAACCCACATGTTCGCCCGGCACAGTCCCAGAAAGGATATTGAAAATCGCGATCGACAATCAATTCCCCTTTTGGACTGTGCAGATCCCGCGAAAGTGCTTGCGCACTTCTCGGTACATCGTCATGATCCCATGATGGTCCGGGTGAGGCCGGACACTTGGTCTACTGGGTACAGAGGGTTCGCTAACACAGTACTTCGTGTAGCGAACTGGTCCAATGTCCGTCATTGTGGTACTAGGTCACTTCGCTACTTCGAACATGACTTCGCTACCTCGCTATCTGCTATGTTTCCTGGTATTGCATGATCCACACAAAGGGTGTCTGAGCTTTTGGGTATATATCTCCGGGGTATGGTATCTAGCCTGCAGGGCAAGCCACGTCCTATCACTAGGATCTGACTCTATCTGTCGGAGCTCGCTACTCTTCTAGGACTGTCTTTGTCTGGCTCCCATTTGGTAGCGAACCGAGTCAAAGTACAGATCCTCAGAATAGGAATCCTCTAGCATCATTAATACGCAACCAGCAGCGCGGAGCTCAGCTCTGGTTCTAATTGTATATCACCGGACGGGAGTCCTCTAGCCGTATGCTAGAAGTCGCTAAAAAGCGTGATTACACGGCTGGTCCGCTACCAGTCGTATCAGCGCTCTTGCAGGCGCCTCCGACGCCAAGTGACCGGGCAACATGAACGTCTGATGCCCATTCACGAGGCTCTGAATTTCTGTTTCGAACTGTCCGTCGACACCCAGGACTGTTTTCGCAACATAGCTGGTGCCCTCGAAGGTAAAGCCGAATCGCATCTGTGTTGACGGAAGTGGTAAGAATAAAATACGCCATCAGATAGTCACAGTCCCGAAAGCTTCACGTCGATTCCATTTATGTCACAATTCCACGACACAAAGTTGAGGAGCGGCATGTATAGAACAGGCTAAGTTTGGGCTAAGTACACCATTTGTATGATCTTATAGGAGACCTCTAGTTCTCTCTACCTCCTTTGGTGTGCCGCGGCTAGTATCACACAACGGGTTGTCACACCTGGTACCAAGTCGGAATCTCATGTGAGTCTTTCCGATTTCCTCAAGCATAGGATCATTCAAGTCGTCCAAGTCGTCCAACCCCCCCCAATTGATGGACGCGATCTGCGAAAGGCCACGAGCAAGCCGCCATCGGCCACCACACTCGGCCCCGCACTGTCGCCCTAAGTCCTTCGTCGATGAATTGAGTGTTGTCGCCCCGGGGAAGTGTGGAGCTTCTTGGCCGGCCCCATGATGTTCGAAGGACGCAAGCCTGCGATGTGGTCTTGGGATGCCGTGGCGCCGACGTACGGCGAGATGATGCGGTAGGTCGAGATAGCTATTTGCTGATCGGTGTTCGGCGCAGCGAAGAAGAGGTGCCCCAAGTGCACCTTGTCGCAAGCGGTCGTCAATGTTATTGTCAAAAACTAGGGATTTAGTCAAGACACGTCCGACTTTCCTGGAAGATCTGGAAACGTACTGGAATATGTGGGTGGAGGAATTTAAAGTAACGACGGCCGGCAAGCTCGTAAGCACCACTGGATGGCGTGTCTTGGATCATCCGGAAACCCCTCACGTTGACAAAGAAGTTTAGCCAGTGACCGCAGTGGCGGTGCAGCGCGATGATGTTTAGGTTATCCAGCGGAGGAGGGTCGGAGAGGGTGGACGCGACTGCCAACGCAACAGAGCCGACAATCCAGCTGTTAGTTTCGTCCATGGTGTGATGCAGTTGCATAAGGGGGTGGTAGCAAGTCGGAGATAGGGCCCTGTCGGCCCTGGTAAAAAAAGGCGACGCGTAGTGCGACACCCTACCCCTCAGGTATGATTTGGTGTAGCCCCTCGTGCGTTTATCGACCAGGCCGAAATGAACGAGGTCGATGATAGTCAGCAGGCGCATGATATAGAAGACGATGTCTTGACAGTCCCAAGCCGGGTGGTGCCTCAGCTGGTGGGTCGTCGCTGTTTCCGAGATGGGGGGTGTGGAAACGCGGGGCTTTTTGGTGGATTTCGGAGCCATAACTTCGACGGAGGTTAGGGTTCGAGGGACCATATAAGTCCGCGCAGAAAATCATTTTTCGAGCGTCTAGAAAACAGGATAAAATAATTAGAATCCGCCTACAACCCGAACGTTCCACGAAACAAGCTAAGTATAAGGTTAGATGGAGTTAGGTTACGGAAGCATGACGGGGGCAGGTTGACTCACGCAGCGATCACCCATGTTACTGCAATCCAATGTTGGTCCTCGACGTTGACAAAGACCTTCTTGGGTGTTGATCCATGCCGAAACACAAGAACGTTACCCCGCCAGGGCCTTTCCGCATCGGGTGCCCATTTCTGAATCGCGAGATTGACCGGATGAACGTTTGGCCCGGTTGTGTTTTGGCCCGTGAAAACGAACGTGTAGGAGTGCTGCAGATTGCTGGGCGCGTCCGCCGGAAAACGATCGATGCGTATGGTGCGTCCAGTCATATCTACTGTGGGTGAAGCAAAGCCGCGTGCAGCGTCAAACCACATGTCGAGGTCCACGTCGTCGATGGTCTGCGCCCGTCGTACTCCTTCGTGCAGTGCCACCTTGATCCACACACGTTTCTGCACCTGACCGCCATCTGGAATGAGCCACGCAACAACACTGTTGCGGCCAGCCTTGGATGCTCGTTAGCAGAACTGGCCATCCGCCTGTCATCCATAGAGAATATCGCACTGAGACAGCATCGTCCACTTCGCTCCGTGCGAAGGTTACGTTCTCCCACTGCATTGGAGGAATCACGGTGGTCCTGCGACGTGCCATGAGCGTAGGGTGACTGTGTCGAGCTGGGTATGGGAGGACGAAGTAGTACATAGCTCATGTAGCTGCGAGTCTTAAATAGATTCAATAGTAACAGTTGCCGGCAGTTTTAGACTAGGTGTCGGCCCGCGCCGTCCACCGCGACCACAGTCCCGTTGCTGATCCCATCAAATGTTTTGGCTCCCCACTATACCCCTCTACATGTAACAAATGTAATGCCCGTCTCGTCTCCGACTACTCTCTCGATTAAGTCGGGTCAGGCGGGAGGAAAACAGGATGCGAGCGCCGCTCACCACCCCAACATGCATGCAGCGAACGAGGCTCGTTGCCCTACTCTGGATTCTTCGCCTGAAGTTGACGGAGATACGGCAGGATGGGGAGATGGTGCAACGCCAGCGGGAGAACCTCGATGAGGTACGAGCCGGTTGCGATCGTGTAGATCGCGGCGGTGTATTGCTGGCCCATGTATGTGAATGTGAAGCGCATTTGGCAGGAGGTATAATCGAGAAGGATGGGACGGCGTTTCTTTTATGTTATTTCTAATCGCGAGTTTGAAGCCCCCTTTGAAACGCTTCAAAAGTTCAATTGGTCAGGCGCTCAATTTTACAACACTGGCGCCTAAGTCCCAAGTAAATAAAACTATTTAAACAACCCCGATTGCGCTACGAATTTGGCTTGAAGCGATTTGGAGGTCACGAAGTTCGACGATGATGCGCGCGCCTGGGCGTTCCACCGGGTATTCGAGCCAGTACTGATGGGGAATACAAGGCCACTGGATGCGCTTCAACCTGCCCCTTGACGGTGGCGTCGGCATCCAAAAAACACAGAGGTACTGTCTGTCCATTGCGGCTGCCACAGATGGGAGGTATAAGCGCACTGTTCTTTGTCTATCTCAGCCTACTCACGATCTTTGCGGCATACCAGCAGCGCGCTGGCAGATTGTGCACTAAAGCGGACTTCGACCAGCCAGTGGCCAGATGCAAGGAGCGCGACGGAGGTAGTATTTCTCACTTGTGATGTGGTGGGCATTGCATCTTGGAGGTCGTCTTTCGGCGGTATAAAAGGAGCCAAGTGGGGTGCGCATATGGGGCAAGACGAAAGGGACATTGATTTCAATCACAGTACATCAATCGCAGTACATCGTTATCTACCCCGAGATTGTCGAGCATCTAAGCCAGATCTCCTTTCCTGCGAACGCACTTTTCAGCGCAGATACCAATTACTAAAGTCGCGTACGTACTTCGGGGGTCGGCCGCCAGTAGACATTCGTGCTGTGGCACGCTTCTTACGGGGCGTACGCGCGATCGGGTTGGACTCAACCTCCTCCTCGTCGAGAGGGTCGGTTTCCGCGGCACGCTTACGGGTGCGTCGGGGGGGGGCGCTGGGACCCGACGAGATCACCCTTGACTCTGTAAGAAGGTGCTGCGTCCGGCTGCGCGTTGCCGTTCGAGCAATGCTGGTCTCTGCTACTGCGGTCGCCTGGCCCACAGTTCCACGCACACCGGTCAGACGCGCCAGAGCACCATTATCCGGCGTGATGATAGGAGGATCGTTGGCCGCAGCTGAAGGGTCATCTGACGCCTCCATTAGAGGCTTGCAAATTATGCAAGGCGAGAGCCTGGCAGCTTCGGAGGGCGTGATGACGCAGAGTTCGGAAGCAAGTAGGTAATACGTCTGCCCAGGGTTAGCCTCGTTGATAACCTGACGATGCCACCTACCCGGGTAAACGGACGCCAGATGGGCTCGTGCTTGTGGAAGGTCGCTTTGCACAGCACCCAGTCACCAACATTGAGTTTCCACTCGTCGTCGTCACCAGGAACAGATTTTTTCAACTCGCCTTGAATCTCCTGGTAGTAGGTGCAGCGCTTCAGATACACCTCCTCCACGTCAACAATAAGCTGTCGACCACCGGCGCCACTCTCGCGATTTGAGTCGGTGCACGGGAAAACTTCGATATCCTGTAATCGAGGGAGGTAGTTGCGGCGAGTCTGTTCGAGGAGAACTTACATCGCTGCCGGCCTCGTCCCTGTCATCGTCGACCCGGACAGCCCTCGCTAACTGGTAGAGTTGGTTCCGGAACTCCTTGTTCACAGCAGTCGGTGCGACACCACCATTGAGGCGGAATGTTCTGCGCTCATCTTCGCGGTCCCACACCTGTTCATTGTGTTAGCCCGTGCGCGTGTAAGGTTGGTTGAATAGCACACGACTATGGTTTCCACGCAGCCGAAGACCATCGTCTCGAAGGGTCTACCGTCGTCCGTAGTGTATGCCGACTCGTCACGAGTGAACATGGTAAACTTGGGCGAGTGGAAGTCTACACCATGGATAGACGAGGACAGGCTCGGGGGATTACAGGTTTCCAAATAACTCAGAAGAGCATCGAAAGTGTTGAGGGGAGGAGGGAACTCCATGAGGAGCACAGTTAGCACAAGTATCTGAGCCTTTAAAGAAAAGCTCACCGCAAACGGTCGGTAATACATTACTTGTCATCCACCTGGCCATACATGGCGAGCGGAGAAAGACAAGGTAATCGAGATCGTCGATCGCGCCACGGGTTGTTTCACCGCCACAGACCGCAACACGTGCGCTTTTCGTTAATTTAAAATGGATAGGATATCGGGATCTGGATAATGTGTTGGTGTAGTACACAGTTCAGATGCAAGACGTGAGCTCACGTTGTCCCGCAGAAACGATCCCCCGTCTTTGATAAGTAGAAGTCAAAGAATTGTGTCAATAAAAACCAAATATTCTGTCGACGCGGTCTCGATTTAATGTAGGAGGTGTTAGCGACTTCGTACCGTTAGCTTTCTAGAGGCTGCACAAATCGCTATGACCGCGCGTTCCTTCAGGAGGAGAAAAGGCAGCGCGGCGGACGTTGTCACGATGGGAGGACGCCGGTCCTCAGGCTCGTGCGCGCTTCCGTATGGCGGCGCGTCTACGACGCGAATTAGCACGTTAGTAATAGTATCATAGCAGAAGAATCGGGGTCCAAACTATCGGGTTCCGCGCCGGCTGAAACAAAGCACATAACATATTAACTTGCGCAGCATTCAATACAAACACAGCGCTCACAGTCAACCCCCATGTTCGTGCTCCAGCCAACCACTACTGCCTCCATGGCCTCCTTACAAGCTCTCGTCCCTACGGACTACGAGGTCAGTCTCCCAAGCGAACGACAACTTTTTATGCTCACCGCTATTGAAGCGGTATAAAGCCCTGCTGTTCCCGACGGGCGAAGCCACCCCGTTCATTGTCGAGATACCCAAGTCCCCTTTCGCCGAGTCGGACGCGCCTGTGGGGGGGCTTGCATACATGCCCTACCTTACAGACGGCCCCGCCAGCCACCCCGCAAATCATTCTTACCTAGAGATTCTCGTTGTCGATGGAAGTGGTGCTTCGCAGTACATGACGATCATCATGGTGGACCAGGATCATCCCCGCCACCTCACGGTCCCGCACAACATGTGCATTCAGAGTGTAGTGGGCGGAGGCGTCAGTTGGACAGGAAATGTTCTAGCGGTGAGACGCGTGGGGGGCCGCTTGGCTGACGTTCAGCCTGAGCACATCGCCCCAATCACTGAAAATGTCGCCTAGTGAGCACCTATCGTTTCCCTCCACTGTGAGTACGCGCACTGACCACTCGGCGTAGTTTGATCAGGGCTGAGGTGAACGCGGTGATAAGCCGGCTATAGGACCAGGCTTGAAATCTTTCAATTTCGCCTTTACTACAAGTCTAGCTGAAAGCTATAAGGCGTTTATCTATAAGATATCTCTACAAGGGCTAGGTTGAGGTCCGACTCGCTAGCTAAAGGAATCCAGCGTGTGTTAAACGAGACTAGGCTCAATCGTATGACGGTTCTGTAAGAAGGCTAGATTACCAAGGGGTCTAGGATCGTTTAGCTAAAGGACTACCCAACCATCTGGAATAGATTGGGGTTAACCTGCACGTTTCCAACCAAGGACATACACTATCCATTCAGGACTATTATCTAAAAGGATAATGTCTGGTACAGACGTTGGCGCGAGGACTATGTAGGGTCATTCCATGACTCTGACCGAGGCGTATACAAAACTGGGGATCTAGCGCGTTCAAAAGGAGAACGGAGATTCCCGACGATACCTCAAACCACCATGACCAACTCACGGTTAGCCACCCGCAGCGGGACAGGCATCATGACGGCGCGGATAACCTCCCGAGGATGAAACTAGCTAACCGAAGGAGCGGTTAGCTATCCGAGCCAATTGACGGGCATCAAAAGAAGCGGGAAGGCTTCCGAGGTGTCAGCGCAACTCTAACACGCGGCTGGGCTTGGACGGAGCGAGCCAAGAGAGTAAAGAGCCAATGAGGGGCTTAGAATAACAATGTCAGGAGGCGCGACGAAGAGCACCAAGACCAACCGGTCTTGGCGCTATATTAGCTAAAACACGAAAAACATCCAAAACCTTCCGTATTTATTATTTAACCACGAAACTGACGTTCAACAGGTCTAGTTAATATACCAAAAGCTACGGGCAGGCTTCCGCCCAGAAGCCTGTGCCATGCGTCTCCCAGTCATACAGTTCTGTCATGTACTAATTTCTCGGTTACTCTCCCGAGCTCTCTCGGATACTCTTCCGTTCCTTTCTCCTTTCAGCGTTAGATAAATTGTATAAAGGCAGCCGTAGACCGGAGGGACGAGTAGTGAATCCCCCCCTTTCGATCAGGACATATAGAGCTGACGCTCTCGTGTTTTGTTTGAAGTCGAGCATTCATTCGGAGTACCCAAAGGAAGCATTAGTGTTTTCATACCCGTATTTCAGGTTCTGCAATATATTGGACATTTGGGATTATAAAAAGGATCAGATTAAGGAATAAGACATTTGGCTTTTGGCATAAGGAACTTCTGAACATCTGGAACTTTGGTTAATCGGACAAATTAGGATCATATTGACGTCAAGTTGGTATTAGCTAATACATCTTGCACCCTGAAAACGAACTTGAGAACAAACTACAACCCTTGGATTACATATCCACCCCCGTTGCATTAAAAATACAAACAACTTTCTTGAACTTAGACCGCGTTAGCGACTAGGCCGACTAAGATTATCTAAAAAGAGCATTATCTAAAAAGCTGGTTCACTTCGTATCAAAGCGAATAGACCGTCAAATTGCAAACAACGCTCTTTAGTGTTGGAACCCCAGAACTCACTCGTCGGCCTATTGAATCATTAGAGTAGTGTTGGTTGTTGGTGTTGTAGTGACTCCCAAAGAGTCACCGAAGCGCCTCGATTGCACGCTTGTTTCAGTAGTCAGCGTTTCAACGAGTTGCGGTGAGAAAGTACGAGAGATATCACGAACATACGATTGTGAACTACGACTTCAAACCTGGAAGATTGGTACTAGTCAGGAATACTCGTGTAGAGAAGTCCTTGGACTCGAAGATGGAAGCGCGTTACTTGGGTCCTATGATTGTAATCAGAAGAACTCAGGGAGGTGCCTATCTAATCGCTGAAATGAACGGAGCCATGCTACATGATCGCATAGCAGCCTTCAGGGTTATACCCTACGAAGCGCGCCATAGCGTAGCCATCCCGCATGACATCCATAAATTGATCGATATGAGTCCGGAGGCTCTCGCCGAACTAGTCCGAGACTTGCCAAAGCGCAATAAACCGTACGTTGGACCAGACCTGCAGTTTGGAAAGATGAAGTTGTGTACGATGCCAGAAGACTTTGAGGAATCAGAGTCCTCGGATGAAGAAGAAGTTCGGGATCAGGATGAAGTTCAACCGTGGGAATCGGACTCTGACAAGGAGGACGAAGGCCCGAGACGGTCGAAGCGTACCAACAAGTAGCCTACTTCTTAACTGAAGAACGGGATGAGCGTGAACAATAATCATTGACATGCTACTACTATATAGGACGCGGGCAGAACGAGAGTGATAAAAATGTGCAGTTGAGGCACGGATAGGGCGCTGTTGAAGCGCCAGAGAGAGAGAAAGTTCTTAAGGAGCGTGTTTAGACCTCGAGAGAAGTCTGCGAGAGAACTTTAGACTAGTAGATGGGAAGAGCGTAAAAGGACTCACCTGGCGTTTGGCCGGAGCGGGGCGATAGTCGTCATCATTCATGACGGCCTCGTACTCGTAGCGGAGATCCTTGTGCGCAGTAACGAAGTTGTCGCGCAACTGGAGAAAGTGGCGAATGCGAAGGTTGCACTTCTGAATCTCGTTTTGGAGCTCGTCGTCGCGCTGTGTAAACAACGACATCGGGTCCGAAGCCTTCAAGAAGAGCTTGGTGAGAGCCTTAGCTGTAAGGATGACTTCGGTGTGGACAACAGGACTGTCGGAGTGCGCCATGGGCCCAGAGCTGACTATAAAACACGACCACTTTCAGTGGGAGAGCAATAGAGGCGAAAGGGATAGGACGCACAAAGACCATCCTTGTGGTCCGAGATATAACCATAGAGGCTACGAGGCCGCTTGCGATTATCGGAGTGGGACTTTCTGTCGTACTTGACGGCCTTCTTATAGGCGTTGGAACGGAGGTCAAGCGATGGAACGGACTCGTAAGGAAGTCGTACCGCTTCAGAGCGCGCAGCCATCTATGAAGGAGAGCGTATGAGTACAGAGAAGTCAGGAGAAGTAGGGAGACGTACTTTTTCTTTCTTCCTGGCCTCGGAGATCTCAGGCGAGGGTTCGAGAGAACTACCGACAGAGGCCTCGGCCGAGGCCTTCGCTTTGGCAACCGCATCGGCACCCTTGGAGACCTTGTTGAAGTTAAGGTTCGGGGGGAGAGGCTGAGCAGGGATACTGCCGAAGAGGAAGGAACCGACCGTTGGGGCTATCTGAAGAGAGAAAAGTTTATGGATCATCTCCAAATACTCAGCGACAGGAGTAAGCTCTACCTTGTTAGCTGGGGTTTGCGGATCGACGTCCATGGACGTACTCATCTCCTCGATGTCGGAGTTGTCCTCGTCCCCAGGAAGAGCAGTAGACGACTCCTAAGACGTACCCCAAGTTAATTCAGGACAGGAGAGGAGAACTATAAGGGCGCACTTGTTTTTTGCGCGCCTGGTCCTTCTTCTTTTCCGCGCGAAGCAGACGCTTCTTCTCAACGTTCTTGATCAGAGAAGAGCTGAGGAGTAGCGCCTGGTCGTGGTGAAACTTGGAGGGGACATAGGTCGGGAAGTCCAAGACGAGTCGAGCGACGGCGCCGATAACACTCTGGACGTCTTCCCTGGCCTCAGCGCGACTGCTGATGCCACCAGCAAAGGGGAGAGCGTTCGCCTAGTACCAGGCGAGACAAGTAATCAGGACATGCGAGAAGTACTTGGACAGAGTACTCACCGCGTCCTTGAGAGCTTGCTCGGCGATGTGGATCTTAACGACGGAACTGACAGGAGTGTCAAGGATGTTCTTGAGGTCGGTGGTCGAGGAGTGGAGCTGGACGCAGACCGTGTCGAGAGCGGGGAAGGAGCCATGAGTCGACAAGTGGTTCTGAAGTTCCTCAGTCGACCGACGAGGTTTAAGAACCTAAAGTCGGGGATGATGTCCGCCATGACGGAGTCCTAGGGAGAACTTTTGAAGAAGTCTCATGTGGCGACGAAACATACCTCTGTGCCAAGTCCACGTCGTTCCAACCAATAAAAAGTAGTCGCTGTGTAAGCGTCGAATTTTTAGTGGGGGGGAGAGGGTGGATAGCCACGGAACACATGTCGAGCCATGTGGACTTTGTAGAACGTTGTCTAGGGGCCATACGAGCTTTTTCGGATATACTATCCGGAAGTGCTAAATATGGGCCGGAAAGACTTGGCCAAATAGTTGATCGGTGTCATATCGGCAAACTGAACTGATCGTTTAGTAACCGAGCCTGTCAGACGTCATGAGAAGCGTGTCAAAACGCAGATCATAGAACACTGATGTAGGTCTAGACTACTAGGAACGTCCGTCAAGGACCTACCAGAAGTACTCAGAACTAGTCAAAAGTTCTCAGGACAAGTCTAGAATGATAAAAGTAGTTGATTTCAAGTCGAGACGAGTACAAACTACTTGTTAACAGTCATCTGCAATCGAGGACAGAACTATTTGGGAATGTGAAGTGGAAACCGGAACACAAGTTGTCCCGGCTACCGCCAAGAAGTAGGATGCGTGTATAAAAAGATTTGAAACAATAAACTGAGTCGTCTCAGTTCGTCCAAACAATTGGTAGAACTAGGATTTGATTCAGGACTGCATAGGACAAACGAACTTTTGGAATTTATTTCAAAGTCTCGGGTCTCGCGGTCACGTGACTACTTTCACACGGTTCAACTTGAGGTCGAAAGTCTTGTGTGTCTTGTACTTGGGTCGAGAACTTAAAAGTACTTCAAAGTACTAGTTAAAGACCAAGAAAAGCATACTAGATTTGGAGAGGAGTCAAACTTCTACTACAGTCTCTGCTATACTAAAAAGATCGAGTATCTAAGCAGTATGAGATATAGCTAGAGAAGGGAAGATTGACTATGATAGCCAAGGCAGTTGTATTCATCGCGGTTAAAGTCTGTGGTAGTTGCAATATGTAAGTCCAAGAAAAGAAGCGCCTACGCGCGCGCACCCCGACCAAGTCGTCTGAGCACCCCTAGGCTCCTGACGCCTCCCCAGTTCCAGCAGAGTCCTCGAATGTGGCCGGCGCCAGCTGACCCATCGATGGCTTCGGCGACGGGGAGGACCTCGGGACGTCTTGAGGAGGCCGTGGAGAGGCCGGTGGACGAGGCGAGGCCGGAGGCGCGGTGACCGGCGGCGCAGACAGCAGCGAAGGACCCAGGGCTGAAGTTCCTGGCTGCGGCGGACCCACGTAGTAACCCCCAGGCGATCCAGGAGGACCATACACTCCAGGAGGTGGGTAACCCGGGAAGTACGGGTATCCCGAATACGCCGGAGGCGGCAGTGGGCCGCGACCAGCCCAAGAAACCGCTCCAGGCGTTGTTGGAGGGGCGCGGGGTTCACGCGTAAAGGAGAAGGACGGCGGCGCGCGTGGAGGCGTCGCCGGCGCTGGTTCCTCGGGGCCATCGAGACTCGCCATTGGAGGAGTGCGAGGTGGTGCGGGGACCTCGGCGCGCAAAGCTGCGAAGAGCTCAGGGTCGTTCGCAGGCGTCAGAGGCATCGGCACGGCGCGGTTGGGGTGAGAATCCGCGTATTGCGCCGGAAGCGCCGGTGTAAAGCCTTGAGGCCGGGCGAGGTAGTCCTGGACCTCGGGGGCGTCGATCCATTCGCTGCGCAGTCGAGGAAGCGCGCCCGCCATTTGAAGAGCCGGGGAACCGTCCGAGGAGGGAGGCGCGCCCGAGCGCTCGGAGATGCGCGGACGGGTGTGGAACTCGTCGAAGGCCTGCACACGAGACACCTTCAAGCGTTTAAGGACGGCTTGGACGGTCGCCAGATCGTGCGGGTCCTCGAAGTACAGCGCCAACTCTTCCGGAGTAGTCTCGTCCTTTGTCTTGAAGAAAACAAAGGCCAAGTGGCGAAGGGACTGGTTGAAGTCCTGATAGGCGTGCTCGGCAAGGGCGCGGAACAAGGTCGACCTGACGTCGGGACTGGACGACGGCTGAGAAGCGCGCGAGGAGAGCTGAAGAAGAAGTCAGCGCGGGCAAGGCTGGGAGTATGAAAGAACTTACCAGCGCTGCCGCCGGCGGCGAACTTCTCTGCGCGTTGCTGGAGCAGCATGCGCGCGACGCCAGTGAGGCAAAGGGAGCAGTCGATCCCTTTGGTCTTGCAGGGGCGGCAGGGAAGGCCGTGGGCTTGGTCGTAGCACTGCTCACCCGTGCCATGGCACTGGGTGCAGGGGAACATGGCCTGCAGAAATATAAAGTTGGGATTAGCAAGTTAATTCAACTAGGAAGTGACTTACGGGGGAGAAGTTGTCCTCGGGGCCCAGCGCGGTGCCCACAGCCTGAGCGCCGACGACCAGGGGAATGTCGTCGAGCTCGTGGAGGGCTGGGAAGCAGTCATGTCAGTCAACACGCGAAAGAAAAAGGAAAATCAAAGGACTTACGAGGCCTCTGAATGGGAAGCGCCGGTCCTGGACGAGAAGAAGGGCCAACCGCCTTCAACTCCGCCGGAGGAACCGCCTTCCCCTTTCCTTTAGACTTCTCCGTGCGTTTGGGCGCTGGCGGCGCGGGCTCCTCCTCGGGATCCTCCTCGGGAGTGAATTGGGCCTCTTCTTCCTCGTCGTCGTCGACGTCCGCTTCAGCATCCGCGTCGACGTCCTGCTCCTGGTCTTGGGACTTGTCGTCCTCGGAGTCGGGGTCGGGTTCGACCGGAAGCGTGGGAAGGGACGGCCTCGCTGGGGCTTTGACCGCCTTCGACGTCGACGGGACTGGACGCACAATGCGAGGAAGGGACGGCAGAGAGCGCGGCGAGAGGGAAATACGAGGCGCAGCCTTGATGGGAACAGGACGACGGACGGGCTTGGGCGCAGGCTGAGAAAAAGAGTCAGTAAGATACTTCAAACGGTACTTAAGGGGACTTGAAACTCACCTGGCGATGGGCCGACGTCGCAGGCGAGGACTGTGCGCCGGTCTCCAACTTGGGACGTTTTACCTGAGGGACAGGCGGAGGCGACGAGTGGGGCGCAGTGTCCAGAAGAGGCAGCGTAGGCAACGTCTCGACTGTGTCCAGCTCCGGGAACACGAAGTCAGCAGTGGGCGGATCGATCTGTTAAAAAGTACTCCTAAGTACGCGATAATGACAAGGGCCGACACTTACATTGGCTGGGTGGTGCTTGGGAGCGAGCTTGGCAAGGTCAGTGTACATTGCGCGGAATTCGTAGTGCTTGCGGGTGTCAGACGACTGGACGCGCGTGAAGAAAGCGAACAGCGACATTGCGGCGGTGTAGATGAACGACTCAATCGCGGGGAATCTCGACTTTGGGGCCCACGCGCGGTACGCGCGCTGATAACGATGAGCAAAACGGAAAGTGGGAGAAAATGGTGCTAACGCACCACTGCCTCCAAGAAATGCGCGTACGCCTGCTCGGCGACGCCCAAATTCGCTTTCTTCACCGTGGGGTCGTGGAAATACGAGATGATGCGTTGAATGTCGGGGCAGTGGCGAAAGTGCTGCCAGATATCTTCGTCCATGAGCGAGACTTCAGAAGGCGCCTTGCGCTTGCGAGAGGCGCTGGACATCGTGGACAGCGATGAGGAGCAGAGAGAGAGGACGGTGCGCGGCGTTAAACACCGGGCAGCGGTGATGGTGGTGGTTGAAGAGAAAGGAACGAAGCGGCTGTGCGGCTGTGGAATATAACTATTCCAGCAGCCACCAAATGAAAACATAGCCCAGAAAGGACCGGCTTCTTCAATTGAACCAAAAATAGCTCAGGGTTCTAGATTGAATACAGAACCTTAGGCTACGGCGCGCAGCAGGGCACTAAGACGTAATAGGCCCGCGACATGAGAAATTGGGAGGAACGTCCCAATTAGGAGTCGAACATACCTTTGAGACCCTAGACTACTCTCACGGAGTAGATCATGACGTCATCACTTGATGTAGTTCTCGAAACGGAGGCAGATCTCTAGCCTTGCCGAAAAAGAAGTCCATCAGACTTCTCGGCAAGTGCTGTCATCTAGTGAAATGGACTTGGCGCAAGCCATAAATTGAAGTTCCGCTAAACAAGTGGATAGTTTGGAGAACTTAGAAGTCAATAAGGGCACAACTAGGACAGTCTTGTGAAGATTGTCATTCCAAGACCACTAAAGTCTATTGACCGAGGACGGTCAAGATTTAGTGAAGGGGAGATGATACGGGTCGGATCTGCCGACCCCTCGTCAGGTCGCTTTTTGCGATTTATCACTTAACCAGTACAACTGCTAGTACTTCGGTACTAGTACTGAGTACTTGGTACTTGAACCCTGTCCG
Organism: Mycena belliarum; assembly: GCA_029282135.1. Lineage (NCBI taxonomy): Eukaryota > Fungi > Basidiomycota > Agaricomycetes > Agaricales > Mycenaceae > Mycena > Mycena belliarum. Next base: position 121,567 of record JARJCN010000105.1, on the reverse strand, counting down.
GTGACATACAGTTAGAGTCAGAGCGGAGCTCCGAGCTGCTGATTGTGTATTGACCATGCCGGAGAAGCCGTATCATGTTTAGACAAGTACTTATGCTCTGGGTCCTACTAAACGGGGACTGTCATATTGCTTGCTAAGACCTCTGTGCGGTCATTAGTGAAGTACGAGTTCTTCCCAGGACTTGGACTACACTACGAAAGCTAGATACCATACCCAGGAGAATACCCACAAAAGCCTTGACAACTTTGGAGACCATGACTATACCCAAGGGACTGGATGGCCACAGTCCACTAGACAGGCATGAACCAAGTAGTAGGGTTCAAGGCCGCGACGCGCGGAGAAGTCCTTCAGAGTACTTTAGGAGTACTTGGGAACTATAGAGAGCAATAGACGCATGGATTGCTAGGAATGACAGTGATCGGCATAGTACTTGGCACGTCAAACGAGACATGTGACCAGCACGACGCGATCTGAGAAGTCAAACAAGGACAAAGGTTGTTCGACGAGAAGTCCACAGTACCTGTAGGAATGCCGAGAAGACCTCTGGAGAGGTCTGGCCCACACGAACTGAGTCGGACGGAGTCGAAACCAGTAGGCCAGGAGATTAGCAGACGAACCAACCCCGGAACATCGGTCAAAGCGGTCGCCCGCTGCGGCAGCAGTTCTAGTGGAGCGGCAAAGCACGCCATCGGGCTTTACAAACCAAGCCGAAGTGCGGCATCCTCTACAAGTACTTGGCAAGTACTCGGGAGCACTAGACAGTGCTCTTGGCCTGGCCTAGAGTTTGCAAATATACCACAACGGGTCTCTGGAGTTCTCACGGCGCGAGGATCCGGACCAGACCGGCTCTCAACAGCCAATCATAGACGTTCCCGGGATCCGGACTTGTTTCATCTTATCTGTTTCACTCTGTCATCGTCGTCATTTCTATCTGTCATGTATTTCCCGGAAAACCTATAAAATAGCAAGTAGTAGCCGCAGTACAGTAGTTCATCCTTGCCCCCCAGATCGTGCCCACAGACTGCCTGCAGTCCAAAGTACTATCCCACGGCGTTGGTGTCCTCTGTAACTGAGCGGAGATTGTTTGTCAATAAAACATTATCTGTTGGTTTCATTAAGAACTTGACCTTGAGAGGTTGTTTCGCTTGAGGACTTGTGATCAGTAGTAAACTACTCAACTCACTTGTGAGACCCCGTAAATCCTTTGTCTATAGTGTCAAAGGTCGCACAGACAGTTCCCCGCTTTAGAAAGGGCTGTTGTGTAGGACTATTGATACAAGACCCCGTTTAGCAGGCTTGTTGTAGTCAGCTCGTCGCAGACAGTTCCCCGTATAGAAAGGGCTGTTGTGATAGAGGGCCAGCATTGATACAAGACCCCGTATAGCAGGCTTGTTGTGCTCTGCCAGACCTCTAAGAACTCGTTGGATCTCTTAGAACACTACCATCTTTCACCCACCCCGTATACCGTTCCCCCGGTATCTGTGGAGAGAGTTCTAGTTTAGTTGTTCCACAACTACTGGAAGTACTTGGGAGTGCTCTAGAGAAGTCGCATTCGTGTGCAGGCCTTGTCCCAGAACGTTGATCGCGAGATTACATCTTACCTGTATATCTCAGGGTGACCCGAACTCATTGTTGGTACCGAGTATTGGTTGTGTGTTGTGTGTGTGTTGGTTGAGTTAGTTGTAGTGTGTTCACGCGCACTAGTTCTAGTCTTAGTCTTCGGCAGCCCATACTCAGGTGCACCGTTTCATCTGGAGCCCACCGCGAGGGTCCATTTGTTATTTCGCGAGTTGAGACAAAAGCCGATCACTTTGTGATTGCAAAAGAGTTCTTTCAAAGAACCAGTTGGTTGGAGTTCTTCTACCTAGAAAACTTCATAGAGACCCCCTTCGTTGACAACCTGTCTTTTGGGCCAAAACCCAGACCTCAGACCGTTGACAAAAGGCCCCAAAGCCGAGAACTTCTGATACGACGGAGTTCAACGTCCCAGGACCTAAAACCCGGAAAACGCAGAATTCGCAGAGTGCTGGTTACAGTGCTTTGAATCTTGCAGGACCTTCGAGACGCAGTACTACTACTTTCAGTGGTCGTGAGCAATCACAAGCCAGAGATCGTACTAGCACAAACTCCGAGTCCCAGACCCGTAGAGACCTTCCGGTTCACGGTGACAATAGTGTGACACCTCGTTCCAGGAGCCCACCCGTTGTTCAAACACCACCTACGAGTCCCAGAGCTCTTGAAGAACTTCCGAGTACTTCAGGACAACCGCAGGCTAGCACTTCGAACTGCCGTCCCGACCGCCCTCGTAGCTGTCACGCCACCCTCCACATCGCGCCCCGCCCTCGTAGACGCCGCACCATCTTCTGTGCCGCCCTAGGCTTCCTCCCAGCCCGCTTCACCCCCTGCTCCCACCCTCTACCTCCCGCCCTTCAATGCCCATGCCTTCGACCCATCTATCTTCGACTTCGATAACATCGACTTCGCCGCGATGCCTACGCTGGACCTCACCACCTACAAGTTTGCTGACCACGACGACAATGCGGCCGCCGCGCTCTATGGCACCCCCTTCCTCTACCCTGCTGTCCCGAGCGCAGGCGGGGGCTTCTCGAACACCGACACCGCCCTCTATGGCACAGCCTTCCCTGGATCCGCTGTCCCGAGTGCGGATGGGGACTTCTCAAACGCCGGCACCGGCCTCTATGGCACCCTCATCCCTGACCCCGCTGTCCCAGGCGCCGGCGGGATCTTCCTGCCTGCTGACCCCCCTTTCATCGACAGCGCCCCTGGTGCCGCCATCGGGGGCTTCTCCACCGCCGATGCCGCCGTTGGTGTCTTTGACAGCAGACCTGGTGCCGCCTCCACACCTCCCACCAGTGGTGGAGCCCCCGTGCTTGGGATGTCCGCCTCCAGCAACACCGGAGGGGCTAAGCGCAAGGCGGGGGATGCAGACGGCTCGCGCCACAGGAAGAAGTCGCGCAAGTCGAAGTCCGATGCGACCGGAGACCCGGACCCCGATGCACCGAAGGTCCGCAAGGTCCGCAGCGACAAGGGGTCGACACAGGGATCAAAGGACGGCACTGAGAACGCGCCGGATCCAGTGGCGCGCGTACGCAAGGTCCGCAGCGACAAGGGGAAGCCGCGCGACAAGAGTAAGTCGGCAGACATGTAAACAGCGAGCGGTGTCCCGCCAGTCGAGGCGGTTGCGCAAAGGGCCGCCCGCCCCTACTTTATTTTATCATATCTTGATATCTCGCTAGTGTCTCCTCCCGCCCCTCAGTTTTGTTGCCAATACCATCATAAAAACTCGCTCTATGTTATATGGACTCTACAATATATGTATGTTCCCCCGAATAACAATTTCTTGATACAATCTGGCGGGCACCTGATATTCCCACGATTCTACGGCGACCACAACGTCTGCGCGTCGCCTTGGTGCGCGGCGGCGGGCGCTTTTGATGGCGCCGATGGCGGGGGTACGATGCCGGTCTTATCGCTGATATCTGGTGTTATCTAGTGTTATCGCCGCTATCTGTCGTTATCTGTGTAATCTATCGTTATCTGTGTAATCAGGCCCCGCTATCGATATCTAGCGCTATCTAATAATTATCGAGCTATTTGCCAGCGCTATTTAGCGCTATTTCAGTGAATTAACGCGAGCACGCTGATTTGCCCGAAAGGCCTCGACTTAGAGGGGGAGACCCCCCAGATCTCCCCTTCTAAGTAGAGGGTGTAGGTGGGCTATATAGGTGCTCGAAAAGCGGCAGCGCGCCCGCGCTTATCAAATGGGGACGAGGGCGGTGATGCAAGCGGGGAGCGAGGATTTTCGAGCCCGCTCGGCTTGCCATTGCAGCAGTGAGCGTGTAAGTATTGACCAACAGCATACTCACGTACCTGAACCAAACCACCGCCCTGTCGCCGCTACTGCCCTCGCTGCTCCCGTCCCCATGTCGCTCCCACGCTTCTGTCGCCCTTTGAGCTTCTCTGTGTCGGAAACACATTGATAAGTGCTGGGCGACGCACCTGGGTATGGCATAGTATTGGCCAGAACGCTTGCGGGTGGAGGCGGGAACCAGGGATGATGGTGGGAGAAGACCATCACGAAAAGCGGAAATCTCCGATATGACCTGATTTAGACTGCCTTGGCAGGTAATCTTGCCAAGGCCTCGGATGCACACACCTGGCCCGGTATTCGCTTACATATGTCCCAGCAGGCCAGGTATTCACTTATAAGCAATTCCTGGCTAGGTACAGGTGCGCCAGGCCCTTTAATGCTTGGATCCCCGTGTATGTGGGCTGCTTCTCGTATTTCCTTTTTTGGACTGCCCGAACGTTGGATTGAATCACGTCGCCGCAAACATGGGGGTCCATATGATTGAATGGGTATATATCTGGACAGTCATATACGGTTATTCCGAGCTTCCTGGCCAGATGAAATCTCCAGAAGATACGAGGCCAATATTTCACATGATTATTTTCTTTTTCCATTCTGCCCGACTCTCACAGACAAACTGGTAGGAGGGAGGTCTAACTTCTGTGGGTAATAAGTGGTCACACTAATGATATCTTCTTTAAAGCCTTAACAATGGCGTATATCGGGACCCCCCATCCGACAGAATTAATGTGTGAACAAGATGATAATAAACATAATTAGCTTTTGGGGTCGTAAGAATGCCGTACTTCAATAAATCATATGACTATCACTACAAAGGTGCGTAGGTGGTCGACGGTGGTGGTCATGGTGCACATGCCGCGCGCGCAGAGGCACCCGCGAATCCGCTGGGTGCTGTGCATGCGCGGCTTGTGTTCGTCGGCGGCCTTAATTCACCTCAAACGAGTGTCGCCGCCAGGTCGAATCAGTGCTTGAGTGTGGTGTGCGGTGCGGCACCCGGCCCACCCCCTTGCGCTGCGCTGTCGTCCATGCCAGTTCGCAACCGTTCAAAAACAAGCGCCGGTGCCGTTTCGTAGGGTCGAAGTCTCACCGGTACCTGAGTTATAGTACAGTGCCCTTGTCGGCACGCAAGTCGGATGCATGGCGCGAGTGCCACTGCCAACCTCCACGCTGCCTGCACACCCGCCCGCCTCGCAAGCACGCAAGCTCGCGGCTCCGGGTAGCGCCGAGCCCAACACAGGCGCCCCAACCCCCACCCACCGAAACGACGCCGCTCAAGTCTACCGGCGCGCGCGAGTCACAGGCACGCCCCTACATGTGTCCGAGTCCCTGTCCTTGTCCTGCCCCGCACCTCGGACGTCTCGCATGCACCACGTATGGGTCGCTGCTGGGACTTGCCACCCACTTCAGGCTACCGACCTGAGCAACCATTAGGGGTAGATTTTACAAGATAATAGATGACCCCTAGAGGGGTCAGATTTAGGTGTAGTTCCCACCTGCGGGGGACTTCCCACCTTTTAGGTGGGAGTTCCCCGCGCGCTGAAACGGTGCACCTGAGTAAGGGCTGCAGAATGGTGACTTCGCGAAGAGCGGACTCTAACACAAAACCCACACACACACACACAACTCACTACAACCAGTACAAAGTGCTAAGATTGAGTTCGGATCCTTCTGAAGTATACAGATAAGATGAATTCTCTCTTTTATTGAAGTGGGACAAGTATCGACTCGACAAGTTTTGGTAGAACTAAGTTCGAGATTACAATAGCTTCAGGTAGCTACCAACCGAAGAACAATTGCGAACACACGAAAACACAGACAAGGGGTTTCGGGTGTAAGGATGTTTTTGTTGTGAAAGTCTCCCCGGCTCAAGTCTCAACGACTTTAACACGGACGTGAACGGCTTCCTGACGGGCGCTTGACCAGGCCAGGCAAGGGAACAACGACTACGACCAGACTGCTAAACGCGTACAGGTTCCAATAGCCCAACTAACCGAAATATGACCAGGCTGCTAAACGCGCACAGGTTCCAATAGTAACGGCCGCCTGCCTCTAGCAACTTAACTGAGGACTTTATCGAATTCTCGCCGTGACCCTCCACGAGACGAGGTGTGCTTATCTGGAACTGCTGCCGTGACCCTCCACGAGACAATAGCGTGTACCACCAGAAGCCTTGCAAGCTCAGGAATCAGCAGTTAGCTATAACTGATAAATCTCAAGTTTGCAAAATTGTTAATGAATCAAGACAAAGATATGTTTTTGGTACACAAATCTCCGCAGATACACAGGACACCAAAGCCTTTTGGACAGAACTAGCTGATGGGCTGTTTCCTGGGGCGAGGATGAACTACTGCAATGCGTGCTCTACGTGCTATTTTATAGGTTTTCGCTAAATACATGACAGACTGATATGAGTAAACAGGACAAAGGAAAATGAGTAATGAAACGGATTCGGAACGGAATATAACGGCCACGCGTCCTCTCTACAGTGTCCTTGGTGAGGCTCGGCACCTTGCCAGTCAGCGCGAATGACCAGCCGAGCCATATTGGATATATCGCGGACATGCCGCGGGTTCGCGAACACGTCTTCCGCCTACACACTAGGCCGGCTTGGTCGGTAATCCGCTAGGATTACGTCCCACAGCTCTGTCAGAGCTCTACGTCTCCCTCCGGCTTGGTTTCGAACCCACATGTTGGCCCGGCACAGTCCCAGAAAGGATATTGAAAATCGCGATCGACAATCAATTCCCCTTTTGGACTGTGCAGATCCCGCGAAAGTGCTTGCACACTTCTCGGTACATCGACATGATCCCATGATGGTCCGGGTGAGGCCGGACACTTGGTCTACTGGGTACAGAGGGTTCGCTAACACAGTACTTCGTGTAGCGAACTGGTCCAATGTCCGTCATTGTGGTACTAGGTCACTTCGCTACTTCGAACATGACTTCGCTACCTCGCTATCTGCTATGTTTCCTGGTAATGCATGATCCACACAAAGGGTGTCTGAGCTTTTGGGTATATATCTCCGGGGTATGGTATCTAGCCTGCAGGGCAAGCCACGTCCTATCACTAGGATCTGACTCTATCTGTCGGAGCTCGCTACTCTTCTAGGACTGTCTTTGTCTGGCTCCCATTTGGTAGCGAACCGAGTCAAAGTACAGATCCTCAGAATAGGAATCCTCTAGCATCATTAATACGCAACCAGCAGCGCGGAGCTCAGCTCTGGTTCTAATTGTATATCACCGGACGGGAGTCCTCTAGCCGTATGCTAGAGGTCGCTAAAAAGCGTGATTACACGGCTGGTCCGCTACCAGTCGTATCAGCGCCGCAGGAGCCCAAAAAAATTCCTTTTTTAGCAGGTGTGGGACATCCCACCGGCCGCAGGCCGGCCGGAAAAATTGCTGTTTTTGGCCTATTTCAGGACCAATTTCGCAAGGTGGGAGGTCCCACTACTGCTTTCAAAATGAGCGTTCAGCAGTACAGCTGCTGCGTAGCTCGTGCTCCATGCTCATGAGTGCCTGTACATAAGCTATGTGTGTCTGTGCTATCGGCAGACTACCTGGGCTTCGCGTCCTTGTGCTTTCTGACACTACGTATGGCTTACTGGGCTTCGCGTCCTTGCATTTCGTACGCTTTCAGACGCTACGTATGACTTACTGGGCTTCACGTCCTTGCATTTGGTACGCTTTCAGATGCTACGTATGACTTACTCTGCCCTCGGGCCCCATTATATATATCATCACACTCTTATACTCTATCTTATTCTCCTCGGTTTCCACTATTAAAAAAAAATTCATTCATTGGGCTAATATTGTATCACAACTACCCTTGGCGCCTGCGCGGCTCGCCGAGATGCCGGGTGCCAAGCCAGACACCAAACAAACAACCCATATCTGCCCGAAAAGGAAACTCAAGTCGCTTATATTTCAGAATTCATAATCATATTTTTGCAGGCATAAAAAGGCCATACTACAACTTATCTCGGGGGTTCATGAAGACTATGCAACTCGATCTCGGACTTATACCGTCGCTCATCGACTGAGGTTGCAAAAACCGGGGTATACCCGCTCCCTATCAAGTCCCACTTGCCCTTATACAATGCCAGCGTCCGGCGATCCGCTCGAGTCTGAGTCTTCACCTGCTTGAACGACGTGGCAGACCAGATTTTTGCGTTGGGGTAATTAAAGCGGCAGCTGATCAATCGATGTGGTTCGTCAGGAGTTGCCGTAGATTCATCTTCACGCTTCCGTTTTAGCTCCCCAGATTCAAGTGGCCTCCCCTCCGTCCTCTGCCGTTTTGCTGGCCGGTCGACGCTGCCTGTCTCGTGCCGCGACGCGCTCGCGCTCGCGCGAGCCTCCGGCTCCGGCGATCGTCGGTGCTGTGGACGTGCAGACGTCCCGCGAGCTTTGGTAGTCCCACGCGAGGTGCCGGTGCCCCGTCCCTCTTGTCTTGGAGCATCCTCTTGTATGGGAGGAAGGCGCGCAAGTTCGGCGCGGGCCGGTGGAGATGCCGGACGTGGCCGAGACTCTTGTCGCGCCGTACGACCCCGGGCAAAGGCTGGTGGCGCAGCGTCGTGGTGCCGAGGCAGTGGGGCCACCGGACGCTCATAGGACCACGCGTCATTCCGACTGTTGGTAGGCGGATACACTGGCGTGTGGTAGTGTCCGTAATCCGCGGGGGGAGGTGGGGGCGCAACGGAACGTGGTGGTGGTGGCAAATACTCGTCATGATGCCGTGAAGGGCCAGCTTGCGGTGGTGGCGAGCGTCGCTGATGCTCTGAATATTGCGGGTACGGTGGGTACGACCCATAGTCGGGGTATGGCGCGTAGTAACGTTTTTCCTCCCTTGAGCGAGAAGGCGAGCGTGGCAGGTTCCGACTGTGTGAAAGGGAGCGGGGGAGGGGCAAGGGCCGCCGCGAAGGGGAAAGGGAATGGGAACGAAGACGGGAACAGGAACGGGAACGGGAACGGGAACGGGATTGGGAGGAGGAGCGTTGCCGTTTCGCCTTCGACTTCTTCCTGCTTGCCTTGGTCTTCATCCGCTCCTTCACCAGCGCGCTGCTATATGCTGCACTGTCCTTGACAGATCGAAGTGAGCGACCGTCGACTGCGGCGATCAGCACGACGTCGCGTTGGTCCTCGAGCGCCCGTGCCTTGTCATCTGGTCAAGTACAATAGTCAGTAAAGTAATACGATACATGCAATTCCACTGGATACTGACTGTCGTCCCATGAGACGATTGCCATGGCGTCGTCGGCGTCGACATCGTCGTCGTCCGCATTCTTCCTCGTTGTCTGGAGGCAATTCGCTTTCTCCATTGCGGGTAGGAACTCCTGGAACTGCGCCGTTCCGATCTTCCGCATGTCGAAGGCTTCCCCTATCATTAGATGCAGATCCTCCAGGGTTGGTGGATAATTGACGATCTTGAATTGATGCTCGAACGCGAGGTCCAAGAACTTTGGGCCCCACTGCATCCTCATCATGTCGTTGCTCGCCTTCCCACATGCCACACCTTTTGGATGTTTAGCCACGTAGAGGCGCGATTATCCACCACTTACTCGTCTGCGCAGCCATGATGCGAGAGAACGTACGCCGGCCCGCGTCCCTCAATTTCTCGCCATCCTTCTGCTCAAAGTCCGCCGGTAATAAGTTGAGAGAAGGGCCCAGCACAGGCCCCCCGCGCTTCTTGATCTCATACATCCTATTGTACTGTCAGTCGCGTCCTTTGATATATGTCGACGGTGACATACCCAAATATATGCTCGCAGTCCTTGATTACCTGGCCCATGTTCGCCGGCTCATTCTTGCGCATGTCCACGAAAGCGCCTGTTGCTCCGAACATGTAGCTTGCCTCTCCCTGGGGGTCGATTACATAACCCCATACGTGCACTCCAAACGTCTCATAGATTATACGAATCTGCAGGTGGGGGTTAGCAGAGGCAAGAGCGAGGAGGGTTCACTGGCTTACAGTATTCAGAGTGACTGCCTTCATCATCAGCTCCTCATTCCATTCCCGGAGCCAGGGAATCTTCGCATAGACGGCCTCCTTGTCGTGAAGCTGCTCGTCGGGCAGCCCACAGGCCTTTTTGAAAGCAGCGCGAGACTCGTTCGTGAAGTCCTTCGTCGACACTGGATTTTGCATTTGTCAGCCGTTAATCAGAATAGCTGAAGGAAAACAGCGTACAGGTGTTTTCGGGCAGTTTCTCGTTGGTAGTGGCGTACCATTTCTGCCACACGTTCCATGGAGTCGAGCCCCTGCACGTCTTTACAATGTGCCCGACGACTTGGTGCAGCGTGTGGGGGGACTTATTGCACTTGGCCGCAAGCTCCGCCACCTTCTCTAGATAGGCGTCGTAGGCGGCGATGACTTCCTCCTTGATGTCGTCGGGGACGGGCCCCGCCTGATGCCCACCGCCCTCGGACTCGCTGCCATCCTCGTCCTCATTGTCGGCCTGCTCTGCCTCGACGTCCGCTACCCGCGCCTTCTCCTTGCCCTTCCCCTTCCTGCCTTTGCGTGGTGTGGCGGCGGCAGAGTCGCCCTGCCCCTCATTTGCGTCGTAGGATTTCGTCGTTTTCTTCCTCGGCTTGCTCGTGGCCTTTTTCTTTGCCTTTTGCTTCTTCTGCGACGGCGCCTCTTCCTCCCCCATCCCCTCCTCCTCCACTTGCTTTAGGAGTTCTTCAAACTCTTCCTCGTCGTCATCTTCCACACCCTGCGGCCTCTTATAGCCACAATCTACGAGCCTTTGCTGTTGGCGATTCAGCAAGTCCTGCTGCTGCTCGTAATCGTCCCCGCTTTCACTGGAATTGGAGGCTATTGGAGGCGACGAGGGTCGCAAGGACTTCTTGGTCTTCACGGGTGGCAACCGGGGGGTCTTCAGAAGCTCCTCGTCCGAGCGAGCAGCAGAATGCTCGGACCCAGCCACCACGTTCCAAGGACGCGGGGTGGTACTCCGTCCACGCGCACGGGAAGATCGCAGCCGCGGGAGGGTGGCCGGCGGGCTCGGGCTGTGGTCGGTGGCTCGACGACGGCCAATGGCGCTGGGTGATGCGTAAGTCGATGACGGGAGGACGTCGGCCATGGGATGCGGGGAAGACGAGTGGTAGAGGAACAGATTCTCGGTGTCCATGAGCTCCTCCTCGTCGTCGTCCGCTATCTGTAAGTCTGCCTCCTCATCCGCCCTCTCCAAGTCCGCGTCAGCTTCTTTGCGAGTGGCGGGAGAGCGCGAACGCACCCACGGAGGTCCTGCGGGCGCGGCTTTTGAGACGTCGGGAGGCGCGGGAGAGCGGGAGCGGGGCTTCCGAGAATTTGTCGGCATGTCAAGCTCGCAGCCGCCTTCATCTTTTTTGCGAGTGGCGGGAGAGCGCGAACGCCGAGATTCTCTCGGCGCGGCTGTCGAGGCATCGGTCGGGACGCGCGGGAGAGCGGGAGCGGGGCTTCAATGAAGTTGATGACGTGTCAAGGTCGCCGCCGCCTTCATCTTCTTTGCGAGTGGCGGGAGAGCGCGAACGCCGAGATTCTCTCGGCGCGGCTGTCGAGGCATCGGGACGCGCGGCAGAAGGGGCTGAAGGCGAGCCCTGACGTATGTTCGACGTGTTAGCGTTGCGAATGCTGCGCTTCAGCACTGGTCGGGGTCGGGGTCGAGCCTTTGGTGCGGCGGGGGCGACCGGCACTTCGACGCTGGCCACCTCGTCCACATCATTCTGCTGGCAAGTCAGAATTGAGGGAAATCAGGTAATACGCAGCTGGCGTACCTCTGGCAAGACCTTACGCTTTTTTGCGCGGCTTGGAATTTTGGGTGGGGAATCACGGATGTCGGGTACTTTGCCCGCAGATCGCGTCGTTCGCTGCATTGAGTCAATTGAGAACGTCGGTCGGGGTGGATTTGGGCTGGATGGGAGCTGAGTGGCTCGACCGTAGCAGGCGAAAATTTGCAGAAAATCTTGCCCCTGAATTGAGTCAGCCTTTTTGAGTCAATCAAGCAAGTGGCACGCGCACCATTGTTCGTCCGTGCCACCGGACATCCACCAAAACAACTCGCGTATTCATCCAGTTCAGGTGGACTTGAATGATCGAGGTGGCTTTGATCGAGGTGGCTTTGGTCCTCAATCGGGTAGTGCGCTTATTCTGTGGAGGACAATGTCAGTGTCGAAGCCTATAAGTAGGGTTTGTGTAACGCACCTCCCGCACCCTCCTTACATGCCAAGCTTTGAGCGACTGTGTCTAAAATCGAGTAAGTCCATTATTTTGGTGACTCAAGTCTTTTTGCCCCACTTTTCCTCAGTATCGCCCCCGCGCGCCTTCACGCAGCGTCCAGCCCCAATGTAGGTTGTTGAACGCCGTCCTTGAAGCCTACTGCTCATTGTTTACCCGCCCAGATCCCCGCCGTCGTGCCTAACATCGAGTAAGTCCATCATTGCGACCTTCTACTTTTTCTGACCCACCTGGAGGCGCCACGGGTCCGCTTTTTTGTCCCCTAGGCACTGCGGCGGAGCCCTTGTCGATGGTGAGCTCGTGGGTCGGACTAGCGTGGACGATGCTAACTTGCTTGTCTTCACTCTCTTTTCAGGTCCCTTCCTTCGCGCTATCTAAGTCTTCTCAGCCTTGTTCCTCAGGCCTTTTCGTCGTCCATAGGTTCATAACTTTCATTTATGTATTCTACGCTAGCTCCCGCCGCCCGCCCGCCCGCCCGCCCGCCTGCCCGCCTACACTACATGATCCCGGACTTGGTGGTCGGGATCAAGAGTCATGCGGTGGCTGTGCCGCTTTGGCCATATGTTTGGCGTGATGCCTGGCGGCAAGGCCATGCCGACGGGCCTCACGCCAAACATTGGGCCAAAGCGGCGGCAAGCCATGCCGACGGACCTCACACCAAATACGAGGCCATATGTGCACAGCCACCTTCCACCTTTCCCTTCTAACACTCATCATGTCTGGGTAAGTCCGTCCGTCCCCCGTATTGTACCTCGTAGATAGATTGTAATCGAATGCAATACATGTTCAGCGCTGAATGCGCTGTATGCCCTGGACACCTATACTGCCCAAGTAATACCTACAGTTAGAGGTGGAGATATGTGCTGTCTCCCCCTCTAAGTAGAGGGCGTTAGCGTTAATTAATAAGAACGCGTTAAATCACGCTAAAATAGCGATTTGCCTCTAAGAAATAGCTCTGAATTAACGATATCTCATCGCTATCTGTTAGATAGCGATGAGATAGCGCTGACAGCAGGGATCTCGTCCCGACCGCCCGTTATCAGCGCATCAAGGCAGCCGGGCAACGGCGGCTTCGGCATCCGCCGTCCAAATCAGGCCCACATCAAAGGCCCCGCTGCCCGCTCAAAGTCGACGCGTTCGGGCCCATCAGGGCCCGTAAAATCAGGAGAAAAATACCCGGATCCCCGGGGCCTGTATATGCCACACGCTGCTACAGGATGCGATAAACAACTCAATATTTGGGGCCCAGCAGCCCTTTCTTTCATAAAGTGCATATAAATCATAGAAAAACGGCGCGTAGACATCGTAATGGGCACGGGGGAGGACATAGGGGCATAGGGGGGGGCATAGGGGCGTGGGGGGGGGGCATAGGGGCGTGGGGGGGGCATATGGGAAGACATAGTAGGGCATGAATCAAGTAAGAGGGAAAATATTATGCGTCCTTACTGCGTTTCTTTCCTGCATCGCTACGTACCTTACGTGTGCGCTGCACGGGCTCGTTTTCCCCTCCCGAGTCCTTTCTCTTGCTGCCCTTGTCACTGCGTTCCTTCCGAACTTTGGGCAGGGCGACGGGGACGGGATCGTCTGCCCCCGATACGCGCGCCTTTTTCACTCTGCGCCCGCCTTCCCCGGCGTTGATTCTGCGCTTCTTTGCGAGCCCTTCCGAAGGGGCACCATTCGCCTGTACACCCAGGACGGCCACCGGCGGAGCATCGGCGACCTCGCCAGTGGGTGTGCAGGTGGGGAGAGACAGGGAGGGGGCCGGTGCGTCAGGGGAGGCGCTGGGAATGGGCAGACCGACGTCGCCTGGGAAGGTGCCGCCGGAGAGGTCAAAGGCGACGCTGCCGTTCGTCGAGCTTGCGTCAGCGGGGATCGAGAACGCTGCCGACGGCGTGAATATGCTCGGGAGCCCAAAGGTGGCGCTGTTGCGGGCCGCTTCCTCCTCGAGCGCGTAGTCGTCCAGGCGCGGGAGCCAGCTCTCGGGGAAGTAGAAGCTCGCGGCATCGAATTGGGTCGGGTCGAAGTCAACGAGCATTGGCTGCCGCTCGTTGACGATGGGAAGGCTCAGGCCCATGTCGTTTAGCTGGAGGGTGGGAGACACCATAGGAGGTGCCATGGCGGCGGCAGCGGGCGCGCTCGAGTGGGTCGCAGCGGCGGCAGCGGGCATGCTCGAGTGGGGCGCAGCGGCGGCAGTGGGCGCGCTCCAGTGGGTGGTGGCGGCACCAGCGGGGGCGCTCGAGGTAGACGCAGCCGTCGCTCCTGTGCTTGAAATGGCGTCGGGTGCGCTGCCGTGCACATGGCGCAAGGTCGCCTGGGTGGAGGCAGGCCCCGCCCTCGGAGCCTCTTCATCTTCATCTTCATCTTCGTCGTTGTTGTCCTCCTCTCCGCTGTCGTCGACCCCACTTCCCTCCCCGCTGTCGTCCTCGCCACTCTCGTCTTTGCTCCCCTCGACATGTTTCCTCGCCTTTGCCTTTGCCTTCCCAGCGCTCTTCTTGTGCTTCCTCCCGCGATCTGAGCGCTCCGCGCGCTTCTTCGCCGGCTCCCCGGTCTCACGGCGCTTCGCCTCCCGCGTCCGGATGAGGTCGTCGTGATCCTTCTTCGACATCCGGTGCCATTGAATCGCGCCAGTACTGAGCCCGTCCCGAATCTTGCGAGCATTCTCGGCCGACATCTTCGATGGCCGCTGCATGTCGATGTCGCTTGGCCAGCCCAGGAGCTCACAGCCCCTCAGCTCGCGGATGTCGTAGTCGTAATGCTCGTAGCTCATCGACGCAGTCCTGTCCTTCGAGACTTTCCCTGCGGACAGTAATTAGCGCGACCCAATATGAAACTTATGACTCGCGACGTACGAAGGCCACTCAGTGTGATTGAGATGATCTGCTTCCGCACGCTGCTCGAACTTTTACGGTCCTTCGTCCCTGCATTGTCGTCAGTAACAAAGCAGCAGTGAAGCGAAGAGACTTACCATTGTCCATTGTGCAGCAGTGGCGCTCAAAAGCGCGCAGCGCATCAGCCCACGGGATGTCGTAGACCTGCTGGAAGAAGTCCAGCGCGTCGTCAGAATCGAGGCAGACCGGAAGGGCTGCGTCGTCGGGATTCCCGCGTGAAAACATGGCGAATCCTCGTATCCCAGTCCGCTCGAATAAATCAAGCATCTATCTGCATGTCAGTCTATGATACGACTTGAAATAGGCTTGCGACGTACCGCGTCACCAATCTTCTGCGCTGTCTGGGTGCCGTCCATGGCAGCCGCCCTGTTGGTGGCACGCATCCCGCGCTTTTTCGTGGCGCGATGCTCGATGAGCTGGTCAATCAGGCGCTTCTTTTCGTTGTCATCCAGGAGCTCTGGGTCTGTGACGATGTCCCCGTCGTCAATCGCATCAGCGAGGTCGTCCTGGAGGTCGCGGAGATTCTTGGTGTCACCAGCTGCGCGTCAATGCAGTCAGCTAACATGGTGGATCAATCCAAGGCGGCTCACCGTCTCTTGCCTTCACGGCAAGATCGTGGATGAACGCGTTTCGCAAGCTTGGGCGACGCGTCCTCTTGAGCTGTGTCGCATTGCAAAGTAGCTTCCGCACGAACTCTTCCTTGACAGAGTGCAAGGCCGCGAGGCGAACTATCTCAGCACCCCAGTAGGCGAAATGGGCGTCAATGTCGTCTTCAAGAGCCTGCTGGCGACGTTTTTTTGCTGCGCTATTGAGCGCGTTGGTGGCCTTGACTGCGGCAGAAACCGTTGGGCGTTGACGTGAGACTTGCGTCCTTTTTCCCGGGTTCCGGTTGGCGTGGGCAGATGGCACGGTGCGGGGCGGCATTGACCTCGGCGATTGGTAGGTATTCTTGTAATGTTGGTGGGAGAAAGATGTTGACCATCTCGTGAGCTGTCAATGTTTGTCGTAAATGGAAACCCCGCGACCCCGCTTAGTCCTATTCTTAGCCCCACCCCTCAGCCCTAATGGCTGAGGGGCTAGGGACGCGGACGCTATATACGATTAAATACCGGCTGCTTTGCTAACCCCTCAACCATTAGGTTTTGGGTTCGAGGCGAGCCAGCAGCATTTTTTTTTTTTGCATTAATGTGTTGCCCGACTCCTTCTAATAACTTCCCTCTGAGTTTTGGACAGTTTCTCAAATCTCATTCATTCCAGTTCATTTTTTTCTCCCGCAGCAGCGACAAGTACACAAGAAAAAGTTGTCGACGAGTATACAAAAAGAAATGGCAAGGAGATACTACAGCAGGCACACTTCAAGCTTCAAGCCCTCGCCCGAGACGCCTCCTTCTTGATAAATGCCGCCACCCTCGACTCGTTGCAACTAAACACCTTGCCACCGCTCGGGCTCTCCTTCAGAGCTTCGATGGCAAGCACCCTTACAATCGGTGAGAGGGTACGATAGTCTCTTGCAAAAATACGTACCGGTCGGTGAAGACACCATTATGCCCACTGATTGCATACAGGAGAGGCCGCCGGGTGCCTCCCACTGGATTGCACGCAGCGGGAATATGCGCCGTGACATCGGCCTCCTCGTCCGACGAGATGACAACAAGGGGGAGCTTGAGGTCCTCATTTGCGCTGGGCAGGGTCACGGGCGCCGCGCAGCCTGCGAGCACAACCTCTGGCGCGATGATGAGCGCCCCGGCCTTCAGCGCCTCGGACTCTGCGCGAGAGAGGGGGAGGATGGAGCCCGGAGTCTTGTTCTTCGCAACAAAGATCCGGCGCATGGGAGGAGACGGAGACCGCGATCGCAAGGGGGGAGATGGAGGCAGCGATGGAGCAGGCGAGGAGCGCGCCGCACGTGAGAGGACGTCCGAGTCGTGATTGTGGTATTCCCCGCACTCCAGGTTCCACAGCTCGACGAGCCGCACCCAATTGTGAGCTGAGAAGGGCCTGGCAGTCGGATCGCGCGCCAGGGCTTTGTTGAGGCTTTCCCTGGGTTCAATCTGGTTAGTTAGAGTGGCTTCTAACCCGACAGGATCTTACCGAGAGCTCAAGACACCCACGAAGTCGCCGTTTGCAAGGCCGAAATACCAGCCGTCGGGGTCCATATCGTGCGCCTTCTTGTCCTCGTGCCCCACGTCTGGGTAGTAGATGGGAGAACAGAGAAGTTGCGTGCCACGGAGCAACGACATGGCAGAGAGTACGAGCACTTGTCACACTGTGTCACACGAAGGAATCTGAGAAATTCTTCAAGATATATTGGCGTAGGGTCGCAGTAAAAAGGGTTGTAGTTAAATGTTACGGGCAGCCGGCCGCCCTCCACGCCTCTGTTCGGTAATGCTCGTGCGCCACCCAGCGAGTAGACGCTGTGCAAATACATGCACATCCCTCGCACGCAAACTCCTCGCACCCTTCAGGACAGTAGTGCCTCGAAGTCTCGGGCCGCCCACGGATCTCGAACTCTGGGGCGGCACTGAATCGTTTCCTGCATGGGACGGCTTGCTCCCTCTCCAGGCCCTCGCATGTCTTGTCCGACGAAGGGGCCGTGTATGTACGGGAACGTAGTGGCGGCCGCTTTGTCTGTCCACTTGGCGCATAGGTTTTGCATGGAGGGGACGTGTCGAGGGGCGGAGGGCTTTTCGTTTGCTGCCGCTTCCTAATGTTAAGTAGTGGTATTAGTGCCAATTTATAGAGCATCGCCTGGGAACGCACCGTTCTCTCCGCTTGGAGTCAGCGGAGCGAATCTTATCTCGATTCCTAGCGTATGGGATTCGTTGACAAGGGTTCTTGATTCAACAACCAGCTGCAACGCACCTTTTGCGATACTTGGCGGCTGCAGCCCGAGCCTTTTCCTTATGCTTCCGAATGGCGGCAGCATTGTCTGTGTTGGCAAGCGCCGAGCGATTCCTGTGGAGGTTCACGCTCATACAGTTAATGTTCCTGTTGTAAGAGCATGCTGTACCCGCAAGTGTGCGTTCTCTCGCAAACGAGCCGCATTCCTGCTAGACATGAGAATCAATGTAGAGACGTGGATAGTGCACGCACTTCTCGGCATATTTAGCAAGGGACGCTCGGTGGCGGTCAGCTTTCTCCTTGGGGCTCAGACATTTGTGGCCCCGAGCCATGACGTTCTCTGGTGAAAGATGTGGAAGAGAACGAATAGGAATGATTCGAAGCTGTGTTAAGTGTAGAGTGACGGCCAAATATCGTGCACAAGCAATGAGTTTGCGACCATACATTACATTGAATAAATTCATATCACTTCTCTTGCTCAATGTAAACAACCCAGGAAATTTGAGGCGCATCCCAGACATGGTCAGTGTCCTATGAATAAAAAATCGTAACAGTCATGTACAAGGTAGGGTTGTACCATCCACTTCTTTATCCCAAAAAAAAAATATTCCAAAGCACCTTGTACGGGGTCAGGGAACATCCTCTCAAAATTTGTGGCCGGTTGGATAATAGCATTGTGCAAAACTTGTATCCAACAATCAGTTCGCGATAAATCATTACATGTCCCGCTTTCGCTTGCGATGTCCCGTAAAAGAGCAACGAAAGATATCGTCTATTATATTGCTGTTGTATCGGGAGGAACACTTGACAATAGTTCATCTACAGTAGATAGCAGTCCTAGACCCATTGCCCAACGCAAGCCCTTCATCTCCGCAAGCCGTCTGAATTCTTCAAGATCTTCCGCTTCCAAAGTAGCCTCCGTTCGAAAGCCGTTGTCGACGTAACGCATAAGGCCGCCTGCTGTATATTGGGTGAAGGATATGCGCTGGTCACCCGGCTGCACGGGAATATTCGAATGAGCGATAGTTGCGGAGGGGATCAAGATGAGGGCGCCGTGTGGGAATTCCACGGCGAGCTTGAGGTCCCAAAGGACAAGGTGCCCCCCTTTCGTTGGGTCAAATGGACCGGCAGCTTGGATTGCACACCAGCCGAAGGGCACGTTCTGCGCATCGCGGTGCCGGAATGTCCACACGCTAGGCCCAAACTTGAAGGCGGCGCCGGAGAAGATGGAGGCGGGGAAGTTGCGGTGGAGGTGGGGGAGATGGTTCCGTAGCGCCTCGTCATGACTTCTGTAGTATTCGTAGAGCCGCGGCGCCCAAAGCTGGAATGCAGCTATAGTACCACAGGGTCAGTACTGCTTCAAGAAAAGAGAACGCCATGTACCGCTAGCAAAACACGCCATCCGGTTTACTGCAGGATTTCCGAGAAGCCGGTCGAGCAGGGCTGTAAACGTTTTGCCGTGAATGAGACGTGCCGGAATAAGCTGCCCTTTGCCGTATGAAATTCCGACCGTGAGGGTGGCGTACAGGCCCCGGCGGTGGTGTCGCATGTCGTATGGAAAGCTCGCAGCGGCGCCCTCTTCGGCAATTGCATGGTATGCGCTGTTGACGGCGGCATCCCATTCGGCGTCTCGGGGTTGGCCCACCAGCACGGCGAATATGCGGCCGTGAGCGTCAACAAGAGGATGGGGTTCGCTATGTGGAAACTATCAGCGCGCTGGGGGTACCGTTGCAAGATGGGACGTACAATCCGTTCCAAGGCAGTACCTTGAAGCCTAAACCCTGAAGCTCCTCCAAGGTGCGCCGCATCTTGCTACCCCAGACCTCCTCAGCTCCCTCGGGCTTCGCGCCATACCCGCCGTGCGCAACGGGCAGGGTGGCGGCATTGATGGCGCTTTGGAGAGGCGCGATGAGCGCGGGACCAAGGTGCTTGGAGAGGGTCGACAAACGCGGAGGGTGGCCCTCCGTGGCCTTCTTCTTTGCGCGTTTTTCCTTGCGAAGACGGTGGCTATGGGTAAGTGGCCGCTTCCCGTCGCGCATGTCGTCGATGGCGGTCCGCTGTGCCTCCCTGAGGGCGGGGAGCTTCGGGGGCTCCACGTCGTCGACCTCGTTCCAGGGATCCGGGGGAGGGGGCGGCGGGTACACATCATCAACTTCATTTAGAGGGTCGGGTGGCGGCTGCTGTGGGGGGACTGGGTGGATGTGGCGGCGTGGATCCGGGGCGGCGGTCGAGTTGGGGCTGCTATCGCGCTCATCCGAGATGTCTTCGCAAACGTCCGCCTCCCGCGCAACAGCCTCTGCAAGCAGCGGCGCGAAGTCGAATGCTTCGCAGCGGAGTGGCGTGATTGAGGGGGTGTATGGCGAGAAGACGGTCCCCCTACGCGTCTGGGACCTTGTGAGGCAGTGCGAGGCACTCAAAATGGCCGCTACATACTTTGCGAGGCTGAGGAATCCATAACATGGCGCCTTCTGCAAGGAGGGACGTCAGTTATTCCTCGGTGGCACTCTTCCTCCCACACCAACTGCCTTGCCGCAAAGATCCCAGGTCTGAGTTCGTAGGCGGCAAGGCAGGCGGAGGGGAAGAAGAGAAATAAGAAACTTACCGAGGGGGGGAGGTCTTTCGTTTGCAGCAAGCGAGGCTGCAGTGCGCGTCCTGCGTGACAGAACGTCACGAACGCATGACCGTTAGCCCGTCTCGTGATCTTCGCGTCTGGATACACAGCACTGGCGCCAGTACCAGATGGCGCCAATACTAACGGCCAAACGAAGAACGGAAAACTTGAAAAGTGCAACATCCTCATCTGCGCACTTTCAAACGGGCACCTCCCGTCGGAATGCCTCTGGCCGGCTGGTCAAAAAGAGGGTCACCTATACGAATACGGAGATTCGAGCATTGAAGGAGGAGTCTGAGAGGGTGGAGGCAGAGCGCCGAGCAGGTGAGCTTGTCGACAAAACATCTGAACCGCCGTCTGATTAGACTTGGTAGGAATGACAGCTGCAGAGCGTCGCGAGCATGAGAGAATGCGCGACCTGCCCGATGGCTTTGAGGACGACGACGGCTACGAAGACGACGTGATGCGAGGCGACGTAGCTGCAGAAACCAGTCATGCAGGTGAATTTGTGACTGAGGAAGAGGCCCAGGAGTCCGACGTGAGCCTCCTCGAGCAGTTACGAGCCCACCATAAGTGTGTACACATTATCAGCTTGGAAAACATTCTCATTAACAGATGTCGCATAGCCAGCTCTTTCCCCGGACACGCGACCGTCGTACACGCGCTGATCGCACGCAAATCCTCGTCGACGCCTTCGCTGCGCAAATGGAGGCAATGACGGATGCGTACCTTGTGTGGAAGCTTGCGACTGCTGAAGCAGGGCTCGGGGCGGCCTATCTCCCCCCTGAGGATGCTAGCGTCGAACATACGCAGCGCATCCTTGTGGTAGACAATTTCAGTAAGCTGTTTTTCACCCTTTGCCTTGGCGCCGCTGATTTTCTAGGTGCGGCCTACGACGAGATACCTATCATTCAAGGCGACCTGTTTGTCGCTTCAGCCCTCGTTCGGCAAGGGCTGATGCCTGTTGCCCCGTACCTCCCCTCCGTTGTCATCACCATCCGGGCACTGGAAGTCTACCGCGTTACACGGCTACGCTGCCCGCGCTTGGGAATCCAGGCGTACGTCCGTGGACTTTGCGACCTGCACGGCGTCCCTCCACGGCCCTATCTTGCGACGCAGGTCACGGTCGCCTTCGACGTCTACCTCGCCATCCTTGCCCGTGTCGAACGGCGGGTGCTGGCTGCTCTTTCGCGCGACACCCCAGACTGGCGCCTCAGAAACGCATGTCCGGCTTGCCTCTACAAGCTCGAAGGGGAGGAAGCGCTTGAGATCCCCATGCTCGCCACCATCGACGGGAACAATTCCCTCAAGCGGTTCTGGAGGCGCGACCGCGACGACGTGCAGGAGGAGGGCCCCGCTATCCCTGGCGCATCAAAGGAGTGGCTCGACAGCCGTCTTCCTGCGGGCGACTACTACCTTTCGCGGGAAGAGGTGGATCGATGGGCAAAGGAGGGGTTGGAAGGTATGATGAAGGGGTTCGTTGCTGATGAAGCGTGGGTTGAGGAGGAAGACGGCTGCTCAGAGAGGTGGCAAAACATGCAAGAAGAGGTGACCTCGCGCGCCTTTGGGATGTATGACGAGACAGGTTTCTTCCCCGCCCTCTGCCGCCACAGCTTCGTGCTGATTGTGGTGGACATGGTGAAGAGCTGCGAACTGTACGTCTGGTTCCATTGCCTAACTGGTGGTCCTCGCTAATATTGGGGTACAGCGCTAAGTACGGCTTCGCAGTCACCCACCATCTTATGTGTGTGCTTGGCGAGATCGGCCTCGGATACGACATTGGATGCAAATACGACAAAATGGTCCGGGCCCATCCAGGGCTCTCGAAGCTTGCGGCCGACACACATTTCAGAGCCTTGGTTGGCGCATTCCACGGCTCGGCCCACAAGCGCAAGTGCCAGCTGAAGAACCTTACGACCTATGTCAGGGGCGTCGGGACTGAGGATCTCGAGACCTGTGAATGCTTTTTCTCAAAGTCCAACGCCCTCGCCTCGACAACGCGATATGCGACGGCTTTCCATAGGAAGCAGGCAATCACCACCTACCTGAAGCACGCTGATACAGCGGATGCGTACCAGGGCTTATGTGTGTCTTCACAAGCTTACTGCCCCTGCCGCTTACCTTCCAATCTCTTAGCGTCGGTTCTTTGCAGCAAGTATCGCAGGGCTCTCCGGACGAAGGCCACTCTGCCAGCGCTCCAAGAGGCTATGGTGCAGCTTGGCGTCGAGTCGCGCGAGGTCTTTGAGACCTGGCTAGAGAAGGAGAAGGCCTTCCTGCAGCCCCTCCAGGAAACCCTGGAGATGGAATACTACCAGAAACTGGTTAATTTCTTCCATTACGAGTAAGTCTTCACATTGATATGGCAACTGCCTTGCTGACATACAAACAGGGAGCGCCTGGCGGACATCCTCAAGCTGCAGATTCACCAGGAGCCGCCCCTGACAGACTCCGCAGCTTACGAGCGGGCTGTCAGGGAAACACGTGCAATCGAGACACAGCGTCGGCACGCGATGGAGCTCGTCGCCAAAGCGCTCGACTCGGTGCAGGAGCTGGAGAGGCGGCTCGACACTGAGCGCTGGGAGGTAGGGGGTCCGAAGTGGGTGGCGGCAGCCGAGATGGTGGGAAGGCGGCGCTACCAGCGAGCAGTCGACGACCTCGAGGGCCTGATCGTCGCACGGATGTTTGAGCTGTACAAGGTCAATATGGCGGGGACTGGTAGGTGTTTGAAGCCGCCTTTGTGAATCATCAGCTAATGATTTCAGGCTACAAACTGCGAAAACATATTGCGAAGGCGCTACAAGTCCGCTCCAAGGCCGTCAAGGCCTCGATTGACCGGTACAATGCCGCTGCCGTGGCGATGACCCCGCCCAAGGTTACCCTAACATGGGAGCAGGTTGTCGAGTATGCGTTCCTCGCAGACTTTGACCTGCTGCGCGAGGGGCGGGAGGACATCCGCGCAGAGCCATGGGCGCTTCCTGCAGGGCGTGCGGCTATGGATCAGCACTACAAGCTGCTCCGCGCCGATGAGGAGCTCAAGCGCCTGAATGTCGAGATCCGCCGACTCGTCACACATATCGCAGATGAGGAGGCGTTCCTGGAGTATCACGAGGATCGCCTGGAGGAGGAGGGGAACTTGGCGCTCGCGCACCAGGTGGGGTTGTACCGGATGGAGCGTGGGCGCTTCGATACACTCCACCTGGTCCGCCTGGGGAAGCTCAGCACCGAGCGTGGGTTCACCGGATCGATTTCTCCTGGGGTTAGTATCTGTAGGGAGCGCCACGTACGCCAAGCCGTATTGCGCCGAGACGGTTCCGAGGACATCGGGATGCGCGCTCCAGCGGGACCCGCAGCGGTTGTGCCTGAGGGTGGGGAGGACAGCGAGGACGACGACGAGGACGACTCAAATGCCCTTGCTGAGGCATTCCAGGTCCTTGTGCGCATGTCGGGCGATGACAGCAGGGCGGGGTGACGTACCGCAGCCTAGCTACTCTGCGCATGGACTTTAAATACAGCCGCGCATGTAATATATTTTTCTCCTGATTTTACGGGCCATGATGGGCCCGAACGCGTCAACTTTGAGCGGGCGGCGGGGCCTTTGATGTGGGCCTGATTTGGACGGCGGATGCCGAAGCCGCCGTTGCCCGGCTGCCTTGATGCGCTGATAACGGGCGGTCGGGACGAGATCCCCGCTGTCAGCGCTATCTCATCGCTATCTAACAGATAGCGATGAGATATCGTTAATTCAGAGCTATTTCTTAGAGGCAAATCGCTATTTTAGCGCGATTTAACGCGTTCTTATTAATTAACGCTAACGCCCTCTACTTAGAGGGGGAGACAGCACATATCTCCACCTCTAACTGTAGGTATTACTTGGGCAGTATAGGTGGCCCTGGAATGAAGCGCGAAAAAGCGCAAAAAAAAGTAGAATAGATGTAGAATAGACAAGATCGTCGCCGCCGCCGCCATGAACGACGCTGACACGGTAGACAGACGCCGCAATCCCTACATAGACGACCGCGCCATTGAGGACTACGCTGGCGAGGCCGACGACGAGATGGAAGAGGACGAGGACGACGCCGAGGCGCAGATCCGCGCCGCCGATGCGCGCGACTTCCCAATGGATGCCATCGTTGAAGGCCATGCGAGCAGGCTCAGTGCGCCGGACCCGTACCACGTTCCGGAAAATCTTCTGGCTGCGGGACCATCGCGGCGCAGCACGACCCTGCCCCGGACACCGCCTGCGGCGACTCCAGCGCCCTCCATTCCCTCGGGCAGCTCCCCGCCGTCCAACTTAGATATCTTAGCTGCAGCAAGCGCGCTTCGAGAGTGCACCCCGCTTTTCTTGCCGGACCCGGAGTCCCGCGCACCCTCCCCCTTCAATTTCATCGATTCCCGGAACGCAAGTCCTTTCTACGGTATTCCCATGTGGCGTCCGCCATCTCCTCCTGTAAGTTAGGTTACTTACATGCGCTCGTGCCAAGATCTGACATCTATCCAGCCTCTGGAAGCCCATGCCGACATCGCAGCCCCCAGCAGCGCGCACTCAAGACCTTGTTCTCCGGACATCGAGCCCCCCACAAAGCGTATGCGATTGGAGTCGGAGGCGCTTCACCTGCGCCGCATCAGCAAGTTCTTGGATGTCCATGCATCCGATTCCGACGACGATAACAATGAGGACGAGGAGGGTAGCGTGCATGATTCCGACATAGGTGCGTTGCATGACAGCGGACCGCACAGTGCTAAAGCTCACCTATATCTGCAGAATGGATTGACGACAAGGCTGTCGACCCCGACGATGCTGTTCCCCATGTCCCACAGGACGATCCGAAGGAACTAGACAATCTATGTGCGCTCGCTAGCCACTACGAGCGTGCCGCCCACGGATACGACGATGTTGTTCCAGATGACGATCTGGAGGGCAATGACGGGGAGGTCGACGATGCGCCAGGCGAGAATCTTGTGCGTGGGAGCCAGGATTCCCAACTCCTCCTTGCTGTTGCCGCTGCGACAGCCCTGGTTATACCGTGCGCGTATCCAGGCAGTCTCCCTGTCGGCACTTGGTTTTACGACCATAAGAACCGACTGGCGGTGGTAGTTTCGCCCACAGAGGTTGTCGCCCGCAATGAGATGAAGAAAGGAGACAATGATCCATGCGTATTGGAGGAGGCGCACATCCCGCTACTCCAAAGAAATCATAAGGCGGTCAAACCGACTCCAGACGAACTCGTTCCATTCTGGGAGACCAACCTGCCTCATGTGCGCGGACTCCTCTCCTGCCTGACTGATCCGCTTACGAGGCAAGAAGCGCAGAAAGCATCTGGCATTGGTGATATCCGCGACCCAGTGCATAGTTCGATGCTTGCCTGATTCGAAAGCCTCAGATGTCTGCGAAGTCATCACCAAAATCAATCCTCCCCTCCTTCGACAAAACTACGAGACACTTCAGCCCACACCTGAGGAGATGGCGCCCTTTATAGCGTCCCGACTTTCCGCAACCCGCCAAATTCCGTTTCGCGGACATTCATCTGCGCTCGTCCCCGGTGACCGTGTTATCATTCAAGACGGCCCCGAGCCGGAAATGCAGGGTTTGGACTCGGGGGACAGCGGCTTCATCCTCGAGATCCGTGAATTCGATCTAACCAACTCCGAGGGAACGGTTTTTGGACAGCGGGCCAAGGCCAAGGTAACCCTCATCGACTTCACTCCAGTGGACAACATCACCGAGGCAGCGCCTGGGCGCTGGGTCAAGTTGTCACTCCTACGGCGCCATGCTTTCGCCCCTCCGCCGCAGCTCCAGCTTCTTGATCGTGTCTCTTGCCGGGGCAATATCGGACTCGTTAGGAATATCGAAGCCAACATGGTGGTAACGATCGAGTTGAACGATTCAACGACGATGGAATGCGATCTTATAGATGTTCGTCGAGTGTTCCAGCATGGCGACCCCGTAGTTGTGGACGTCGGGGAGCACAAGTCCCGTCGCGGCTTCATCGTTGGCATCCATCGTGGCGGAGTCCTTCAGATATTCGACGTATGTTCTGCGTCTTTTACTCATTTTTATTCGATCATTCATCTTTTCATAGAGCGCAGACCTTGCGGAAAGTTCTCAGGACATCGCTCAATCTCAGAACGTGAGTTGGTTGGTTGTCCTGACCGTTTTCATCTGTTGTACTAATTACCACAAAGTTTCGAGTACATGCTGCCCAGGTCAACTTTCTCAACGAACTTTCACCTACCCGGAGCATTCAATTTAGCCCAACAAGTGGGGTTATTCAGAGGGCAGTCGAAACGACGGCTATTCTCAAGACTGTCGGGCGGCGTTTTGAAGGAATGTTTGTTCGAGTGGTTGGGGTGAAGAAGAGATCGACTGAGGGGAAGCATGGCGATCATTAGCACAAGATAAGTGTGCTCAAGAATAAAACCGGTGTCGTCGTTGGGGACTTTGACAGCCCAAAACGAGCAGCTCGGTTGGATGCCGCAAAGCTCGCGCATCCTCAAATCGCTTCCTACGTCAACTCCCTCGACTTCCGCGGGGTCATGGTTACTGTCAAGGAGCACATGAAGAATTCGACATTCACTGTCGACATTGCGCTCCTAGTTCACGATGCGTTCACCGTTTCATATATTGTTCTATCTACCACTGACAATTCTGTAGCACGGACTTGACTTTGCCAGAGGCGGTGTTCCTGCCCCCCTTGAAACGCTTCGCATCTAGGCTGCAGCGGGAAGCCGTTTTGCCGCAGCGCCCTCCTACACCCCCACAGGCAATCGAGGATGCAGACCCCAACTGGGGTGTCGACGGCAAGTGTCGGAATCTTGTGAAGCGCCGTTATCTTACTTGTTTACAGTCGAGTTTGAAAAAGGTCGCATTCAGGGCGAGGAGAACGGCGAATGGTTATGCTCGCCGAGTTTGGTGAAGAAGCGCATAGACGTTGTTGTCCAAGGCGCCTTCGCATTCAAGGATACCAACAAGATGAAGGGGAGCACTCGCCTTCGGAATCTCGATGACTGCATCGGCATGGTAGCTTTGGCCCAGCCGTTCCCCAAAGTGCGCATTCCCGTGGAGAAGATCAAGACTTGGCGGGTTCAGAAACCTGGGCCTGGTAGGATGCAGACGGTGGAGAACATACCAGCGATATGCCTCAGGCCTTTGAGGACAAACGACGACGGGACCGCCATCACGACCGTCTAATCCTCGATGGCGACGTCAAGGGAGACATGGCCTTGGTGGGCTCGTACGCGGAAATCCGGCCGGAGATCCAGCACGAACATGGTCAGCATGTTGTTGCCGTAATGTCTCCGCAGCAGGGGCAATTCTTCTTCCACGTCTTGCATCTTTGCCGTTCGCTCAACGAGCAAGTCGACAATCCTGAGGTCGGAATTCTGCATCCGACGGTCTTCGATTAACCTCGCCGAATATGGACCTTAATACATACCCTACATATTGTAACTTACACGCCGCATGTAGCTAGTCGAACGTTGAACATGGACTAATCGAACAAAAATCCGACAACCATCGGGACCGCGTACGCGTTATCTACAAATCACGTGGCCGTATTATGATGCCGACGCCTGCCGGAAGGCCTCACGTCAAGTAGATCGGCCATCAATGCCGGGCGCCTATTTGCTCTTGCTCCCGACCACCATCTTCTCGTAGGTAGGAACATGGCGTATCCGTAGAGTAGAGAGCGGCCCCATGTATAATACCGTTCTGTAATATATTAAGTAGAAACAATAGCTTGGGAACAATAGCTTGGGCATCAGAATCCGAAGGGTCAAAGAGCTCGACCGACCACAATACAAGTCATCAAATAATTGTGAGTGGCAACTCTACCCTCAACGCCTTACTGAACTCCACCTACAGATACTTGCAACGCGATGGTCGGCAGGCTGACCGCCCGTGAACGGAGAGAGGCAAACGAGAGACCCAGCTCCTTCCTCCCCGCTCGCGGCCCCAATGTTCCTCATCCGCGCGCCAGGATTCCAGATCATATCAGGACTCGCCCCGAGATATATCTACCAAACGGACGAACTTACTTTCAACGCCGTCTACCCCCACTCATCAACCCGTCTCGACTTCCTCCTGCTACGGGACACGAAGAGGTGTACGACGACCGCAATATCGTACCAGCAGAGCATACCCCGCCTCCAGATGCAACACGACGGCATCAGCGCAAGCACATTTCGCAAGCACGCCGGTGGCAGCTAGAGACGCTGCCCAAAGTCATGCCTTTCCTTGCGCGCGTCCTGTACAAGACGAAATCGCTGCGCCACTCGGACAAACTTGCCTCCCCGCCGACCTCCATGAATTGCGCATGCGAGAAAGCCAAAGCCCACAAGGTTGCAATCGTGCGATTCTCGTGTACGTGTTGCTCTCCGTGCGATGGTTGGTGTTGCTGACGGCCTTCTTTTTCTGCAGGCGTCGAGGACTTGCAGATGAGAATCTGTGCCTGCTTCCCAGCCGCGGTGCAGCTCATGCAATTCGGCGCCTTCCCGTGCGCACCGATACTGCCATCGCTGGCGGTGGACTTGCGGGTCTTGGAGTTTGCACGGAATCTCTTCCTGCAAGTAGCTCCCAACAACACCGCGTTCTCGACAACGCTCGAGCGATGCCTTGGTGGCATGGGCTTCCAACTGCAGCACCAGGTGGGTGGCATAAACAAGTCGCAGGTCTCTGACTGATAGTTTTCGATAGAACTCCTTGCGTAGGCGGTTTGGGAACTGCTTGCTGTGGTACATCCACTTACGTTCCGAATTCAAGGCGCATTACGGGAAGCTTGTGGAGGCTGCGCGTATCGAGCACCTAGGTCTTCCAGAGTCCCCGCCCGCAGACAAGCGCACGCCACCGCCTACACCACCGCGCGCCGCCACTCCCGAAGACAATCGTGCCACTTCGCCATCGCCAGCTGAACGCGGACGGACCAGCACCACTCCTCCTCCTTCTCCTCGGCAGCATGGAAGAAAACGCAGGCGAGAGGAGACGCCACCCGTCGTCCCCTCCCCCTTTCCAGGAACCACCACCGCGGACTCGTGCCAGCGAGTACCTCCGGCGCCGATGTCCAGCGTGCTTCGGCAACCTCAAGCGCGACCCTGCGATGCTGTAAGCATCCTCGGTTGCTTCATCCCATCCTCGCCACTGACATGCTCCACAGCGTTGATTTTTGCGCTTGTATCGATGCGTGTTTTACCCAGAAGAGGCGCAAAGCCCGGGGGCAAGGCGGTCGGGATCCATCGAGACACCATCCTGATTCACATTGGGTGCATGAAGAGGATGCTGCCAAGACGGAAGCATACGTTGATGATGTTCGCAACAGGAAGCTGGAGGACGAGAGGCGGGAAAAGCGTCATCGAGCCATGAGGAACGCGCTGGCGGAGGAGCCACAAGACGGATACGAGCACCCACTGCTGCGGCTGCCTACCTCCGTGCTGGATGCATGCGAGTCTTCCTTCAAGGCCGCTGATGAGAAGAGGGAGAAGGCGAGCACCCAGTTCTTCGAGGACACTGCGATCATGGGGCTGCTGTGCCGCCACGACCGCGTGCTCTGGCTGGTGAACATGCATTCTGCTGGGGAAAAGCAGTTCAATGTAATCGCGCTGATCGAACAGCTGTTTCAGGAAATCCCCCTCGACGTCCGGGTAGGCCTGCTCTACGATGTGATCTGCGGTCTTGAGCGCAGCTGCCGAAAGTGGGGCTTCCTCGACCGCTACATGGACCGTCTCGAGTTTGCGGTGTCTGTCTTCCATGCGTTCGGCCACGAGTGGGCGTGTCAGGTTGTTTTCCACCCCCGGAAACGTGTAGGATTTGGCTTTACAAACGGCGAGGGCTGCGAGCGCTTCTGGCACTCCATCAGTCACTTGATTGCTAACTTGCGCGTATGCGGGGTAAGTCGTCAGGTTTAATCAATTCATCCAACTGACTGTTTGGATGCAGCACCACAATCGCCTGTATACGTTAGACCTCCAAATCGAGCACGCTGACGATGGAAGCCTCTCCCGCCTGGCGGAATGGATACGGCGACGCCATTTCCATAGTGTCGACAAGCGGAAGGAGGCGCATAAGCTGCTAGTGGAGAGTGGGAAATCTATGCGTTTATTGCGAGAGCAATGGGCGCTGCAGGTCGCCGCGCAAACAAAACCGCTCCCGCGTAAGTATGAACTGTCCGTCCGCAGTTCACCCCTCCAACTTATAGTGATATTCAGGGCGTTCCAAGACCAAGGGCCAACAAGCGGTCAATTCGGTGCTGCTGATGCGCTCCGCGCTGAAGGTCCGTAACTTTGAGCTAGGGAAATTGCGCGATACTGTTTCTTGAAGCGGTGGAGGACAACGATGAGAGCGCGCCCATTCATGAAGTCGCCTTCCGATCAGCGACCGAGGCGTACAAAGCAGCTGAGAGGAAGCTGCGACAGAAGGAATCCGCTTTGGGCGTGGAAGAGAAGCAGTCATTGAACGGGCTGGTCAATAGCCGGTAT
Organism: Mycena belliarum; assembly: GCA_029282135.1. Taxonomy (NCBI): domain Eukaryota; kingdom Fungi; phylum Basidiomycota; class Agaricomycetes; order Agaricales; family Mycenaceae; genus Mycena; species Mycena belliarum. The sequence continues at coordinate 90,663 of JARJCN010000105.1, read as the reverse complement.
ATGTGACTTCGGATGAATGCGCGCGCGCTCAAGCGTCGACTGCGAGACCGGCTGCGAGCCCGCAAGTTCGAGCTGGACAGAGTAGAGCGTTCCTTTCGGCGCCTTGTTAATGGTGAGCTTGACATCCTAACCGGCTCGTAGTCTAATAAATCTTTGCTTTTTGTTTCCATTGCAGATCAAAAATTGTATACGCACACAGAATCGGCCGTTAAACGTCGAGAACCCACTATAAGCAAAGTCAATACCGAATACAACAAGCTATGTGTCGAGATTTCGACGCTGATCAGAGACGGCAAGGCCCCTCGTGGGTCTGTGGCCCCAGTCCAGATCCCGGCGAAAGGGATATGGCAGCTGGACGTCGACAACGCAGTTTGGCAAGATGTGGGGCTCGACGAGGACGAAGATGCCATTACAGAGCCCCCGCCTTGGCTGAGCGACGAGAAGGTTCGCAGTGGCATCAGAGCGATGCTGGAGCTGGATCGCTGTGACGAAGAAGACAGCCCGGTTGCGGAGAGAGCGGTGCTTGTTGCAGGTGTGGTTTGCGGAGGAGTGGACGGTTGTTAATATAGCTCTCGACAACGCAGGTACGCTATCCGCTCCAGAGTTAACAACGCTGGGATTAACGCTATCTACCAGAGTCATCATCGGATAAATACCAGCTGCAACTGCGCCGCGATGAGCTCGTTCGCCTCTGCGCCACTTGGGAGCGGCGCCTGCCCAACCTTGGCGTGGACGAATCAACCTTGCCGATGTGGGGTCCGTCGGCGGCCCAGATTGCGGCCTGCGTGGTCGACGCTCATGCTCCTGCCCGAGGAGACGACAGGCACTACGACTCGGACGAGGAGGAAGACGATGAGGAAAGCGTGGGGGAGGAAAGCGGTGGAGAAGATGGAGACTTTGTTATTTTGGATGCTGTAGAGACGGCTGACATGTATAGGGGTGCTGAGGACGATTATTATTATGTTTACTGAAAATTAATACACTTGAACGCGTCAGACCGCGTCGACGCGTCGACGCGTCGACGTGTCGACGTCACGTGGTCGCCTGCGATGCCGAGTCCTTGCCGACAGGCTTCACGTCAAATGACGCGGCCGGTGCCGAGGGCGCCTATTTGCTTCTTGCTTCTGACCACCACCATCGCTAGGTATTAGATACATCGTAGCTACATCGTAGCTACCCAATACACTGCGTAGTTAGATGTGATCCAGCATGTACTGTAGTGGAGATGAACGCTTGTGGAGTGTCTACCGAATGCGGCGGATAAAAGGTGTCCGGTGGTGGCCCAGGGAGCGCTGTGTACCGAATGCGGCGAATAATGAGGTCCAGCGGTGGCTCAAGAAGATCGCTGTGTACCAAATGGGGCGATTCATGGTGTCCGGTGGTGGCCCAGGGAGCGCTGTGTACCGAATGCGGCGAATAATGGTGTCCGGCGGTGGCTCAAGAAGATCGTCTCAAAGCGGAAAGCCAAGCCAAGCCACAAAGTCGACAGACTCGACGCATGGTGGCTCCAGGGCGTCCAAAAACGATGAATAATGGGGTCCGACGACTACATGAAGAGCGGAAATCGTTCTGAAGGGTGAATATCCCATCGATGCCCCCGACACGAACCACCACCCGTAACGTGCGCAGGGCATCATCGCCCTTCCTCCCCAGCTCCATACTGCCTTCTGTTAGGAGTCGCCAGGCTGCCCGGAACGCCGAGCTTGATACAATCGACGAGGTACGCCATTGGCTGTATACGACGCAGGAGGAAACGCGTGCGGCAAAGAACGCCGAGGTATGCTTGATGGTTGCTGACGCAGGTGAGTCTGTTTGGTTCTCGTACTCAAGATTGCCCTGCTGATCAAGAGCGTAGCGCTGGATGAAACAAAGGCGATGGCTGCGCGCTGGGCGAGTAAGTTTGACATGTGCATGCTCTGTGGATCATGTCTGACTGCTTGCTGTGCCAGAGGAGGACTACGAAGAGTCGTACGGTGTTTTCGTGCCGGACGCCGATTATCCTGCGTGGCTCGCAGGCAAGAAGGACGCGCACGCGCGGCTTGCGCGGGACAGGGAGGAAATCAGTGAGTCCCAAGACTTTACACTGGACCTCAGGCTAAGTTTCGCATTCAGTCGGCGCCTCGTACTTCACGGACCCTGATCTCCTGCGGAGCTACTTTCGCCGCGGTATGTGGCACGACTCTACATCGCCGGACACAACTGACCACTTGACAGTACGGGCCTTTGAAACCGAATACATGACGAGGTTCCACGTCGACGACTGCTTCGAGGAGGAGCTCGACCTTCAATACCAGCTCCTCCTCAAACGCGATGATATAATGCGCCGCTCCGACGGCGACAGCGGCATAGCTGGTCAAATCGCTGGCGAGCAGGTCATCCGCCCGGTCTCCAACCCGTACCGCCTGGCAGATCCGCGTCGTGTGGAGTTCGATGCCAAATGTGCGTCTTTTTGCGACTTAGCTGTGTTCGCTGCTGACGCCTCTGCCCTATCCAGTGCGCAAGTTATACTCAAGTTATCGCATCGACGGCAAGTACCCGGCAGACAAGACACTGCTGAAGCCCAGCTTCCGCTTCAATCTACCCAACCAACACACGCGCGACGACGATCGCATCCGCTACTGGTGCAGGTGTACGTAAATCCTGCGACCAACGCGTTGTGCGCTAATTAAAACGTGGTCACAGTGCAGGTTTGGAAGGACGAGCTTGAGACTATCATGTCAGATGCCAAGGAGGATGCTCGGCGTCGCGCGCCGGCTCCGCGCACGATCCCGCCGGCGCAGTTCTACGCGTCGGCGGACTCCGTTCGATTCTGATGTATATAGATATTTGTAAATGTAAAAGCTCAAATGGTTGCTTTGTGTTGTGTTGTGTTGCACAGCGAAGGACGTGCCACTGGGGTTGCCGGTGGCCCATTGTTGCAGTTTGCAGTGGCTCATTGTTCCAGTTTGGGTAATGAATATCGAGATCGTCCGTCTTTGGCACTCTGGTTGATGGTGGCCGCCATTGTTCCAGTTTGGTAATGTCTCGGCCACGCAGGATATAAAGGTCGAAGATCTTGGTGCGTGCTGTTCAATCTTCCCTTGCACTTGCCCACTCGCTAAAATGCCCTTCATATTTACTACGCGTCGGTCGCGGGGATGCCTTCCTTTCAAGACCCGTTGCGCGTTTGACCATTCCGTGGCGGGGGCCTGTCCTTTCAAGCATTTGCAGCGCTCTAAAAAGCATCTGCAACGCCTCGAGGTACCGACCTGTCTCACTTTTTCGTTCATTCGCGTCTTACTCTGTTCGTTTCAAAGCCCCTGCCCTGGAACGGCTTAACCAGCGAGGAGGGCTGTGAGAACTGGAAGAGATACAGGGAGTGGGCGACGCCCCTTGACGGTATGATGGTATATGTAAGCTCCAATTCTACCAATTTCTGTATCAGTTAAAGTCAATGGTGGGCAGGGATGCATTATAGAGAATCCTAACCATAGAATATGGGGCGGGACCCGTGAGCTTGAAGCTCTGCGGCGCACGGTGCCCAGCGCAGCCACAGTGGCTAAAGGGATATTTGAGATGTGGGATGATCTGACTGAAACTGGGTGGTAGAGACGGATATTTGTGATATGTACTATGTGAATAGGTGTTTGTGTTTCGAGCCTAATTTCTGAAATATAAGCGACTTGAGTTTCCTTTTCGGGCAGATATGGGTTGTTTGTTTGGTGTCTGGCTTGGCACCCGGCATCTCGGCGAGCCGCGCCAGGGGCGAAGGGTAGTATTATAAGTAAGTGCCTTGTGATACAATATTAGCCCAATGAATGATTTTTTTAAAAATAGTGGAAACCGAGGAGAATAAGATAGAGTATAAGAGAGTGATGATATATATAATGGGGCCCGAGGGCAGATACCAAATATGGGACAACAACCGCTACGGGCCAGAAAAGGAAACTCTCGGGGTGGGAAGTCCCACCCACTGCGCAAGGGAGGGGTGGGACGTCCCACCGCTGATGGCGCTGATGGTGGGAGGTCCCACCGTTGATGGCGCTGATGGTGGGAGGTCCCACCATCAGCAGTGGGACCTCCCACGGTGATTAATACCAGGTGGGAGCTCCCACCTCTGATGGCGCTGATGGTGGGAGCTCCCACCACTGATGGTGGGACATCCCACGGTGATGGTGGGACATCCCACGGTGATTAATACCAGGTGGGAGATCCCACCTAATGAGATGCGGTGGGATCTCCCACAGGGCAGTGGGAGGTCCCACATGATAAGTGGGAGGTACCACGTTGTCAGTGGGATGTCCCACTGCCCACCAGCATCAGCTTCTCATGCGCCGCACCAACCCTTTGTATTAGACATCCCTTGACTTGTTATATTCAATTATGGTAGGTGATACAATAAAAATGGAAAATAAGAGAAAATCAAGGAGAACGCAGAGGAAAAAGACTTTCGTGAAATAGTCAGCGGGGACGTGAAGCTGAATGCACCGTACATAGCACCCGAGAACATATTGGAGTGAAGCCCGGTAAGCCGTATGTAGCATCTGAGAGCACAAGGACGCGAAGCCCAGTAAGCCGTACGTAGCGTCTGAAAGCGTACGAAATGCAAGGACGCGAAGCCCAGTAAGCCGTACGTAGCGTCTGAAAGCGTACGAAATGCAAGGACGCGAAGCCCAGTAAGCCGTATGTAGCGTCTGAAAGCGTACGAAATGCAAGGACGCGAAGCCCAGTAAGCCGTACGTAGCGTCTGAAAGCGTACGAAATGCAAGGACGCGAAGCCCAGCAAGCCGTATGTAGCGTCTGAAAGCGTACGAAATGCAAGGACGCGAAGCCCAGTAAGCCGTATGTAGCGTCTGAAAGCGTACCAAATGGAAGGACGCGAAGCCCAGTAAGCCGTATGTAGCGTCTGAGAGCACAAGGACGCGAAGCCCAGTAAGCCGTACGTAGCGTCTGAAAGCGTACGAAATGCAAGGACGTGAAGCCCAGCAAGCCGTATGTAGCGTCTGAAAGGACAAGGACGCGAAGCCCAGGTAGTCTGCCGATAGCACAGACACACATAGCTTATGTACAGGCACTCATGACCATGGAGCACGAGCTACGCAGCAGCTGTACTGCTGAACGCTCATTTTTAAAGCAGTAGTGGGACCTCCCACCTTGCGAAATTGGTCCTGAAATAGGCCAAAAACAGCAATTTTTCCGGCCGGCCTGCGGCCGGTGGGATGTCCCACACCTGCTAAAAAAGGAAATTTTTTGGGCGCCTGCGGCGCGCGGGGAACTCCCACCTAAAAGGTGGGAAGTCCCCCGCAGGTGGGAACTACACCTAAATCTGACCCCTCTAGGGGTCATCTATTACCTTGTAAAATCTACCCCTAATGGTTGCTCAGGTCGGTAGCCTGAAGTGCAAATGATGAGTACTCTTTCCCTGACCGGAGGGCGCGGCGTCCGAGACCTGAGAAGGTGTCAGTTCCTGTACATTTTCGAAGCCCCACCCCCGAAGAAAAAAAGGTAGTGGTCCTGCCCTGTCAAAGTTCCAGGGTCGAATCTTTCCAGGGCCGGACGGAACGAAATGAGGGTGCGAAAGAAAGAGGACCGCGGCGCGGCGGGCTTCATAGTTCCAAGGTCGAATCTTTCAACCCGTGCGCATGTCCATAACAAAAAGGGGGCAAAAATATAATAAGGATCCTTACTGGGCATGGCAGCTGCGTTGGGCATTGACGGTTGAGGACAAAGGTCGAGGAGTCCAGGGTGCCCATTACCGGAAGATCATCATGTGAAGGTAAAACATTGAGAGCGCCAAGATCGAGCCAAGGAAAGAAACCAAGACTGATAGCATCATGCCATTCGGCCTTCAGGACAAGAACTTCTGGATATAAGGTACAGTTGAAAAAGAGCGTGTTGGATGGGCTTGCACAGGACAAGGGGAAAAACACGGGCGGCGGTGAGAGGCAGGAAGTATGTCAAGACCCAAGGATCACGATCGGGACGTTGATCCGATATTGCGGATCGCGGCTCATTGATCCGATACCGCGGATCACGGTCAAGCCATCCCGAGGGCACTGTGACACGCGGTTCTTGCAAATACGCGAGGCTCAAGAACGCGCGCGGGGTCTCAAAAGGTACAGTCCTGAATTTCGAAGCTATATTCTACGGAAGACTACGAGCTATCGTCAGAGCTGGGGATCACGACCCGGAGGCGCGGCCGCGGGAACGTGAGGCCATCCCAGGAGTACGACACGCGCGTGCTTGCGGCCCAGTCAGGGAACAATCCGGTGATCGTCTGCTGCTCTGCAACATTGGGGCGAGGTGCACGCCTCATTGGTTTCTTGCATAGAGGACATGTCCACTGACGTTCGAGCCAAATTCTGATGCACGCGTAGCAGTGACTATGCTGGCAAGCATAGCTGTAAGGTGCATGTTTCAATGTTTCTTATTTGACACACAAAGTTCATGATAGACTCACATCACAGAATGGGCCTTTGCGTTAAGACAAATGGTACAGGTAAGATCGGGATCCAGCGCATCCTGCGGGCTGGGAACAATTCCTTCCTCGTACAGATCCTCCTCGCGGAGGGGATTCTTGCGAGGAACTCGGAAGCCGTTGCGGCGCCGATCCCGCTGGGCTGTGGTACGAACTCGGGTGGCAGCAGAGCTTTGCCCTATCGCCCGGCGAGCGACCTCACGTTGGGCGGGCGTCATTCGATGGAACGCTGTGAATGCCTTAGTGCAAGAGGAAGAGCGGCAGGCAAAACTGGACGAACAGGAAAGCTGGTCGGGAGGGGGGAACCCGCGGGCGCTCATGAAGTATGAAGCAAAGTCGTTCGCTGACGGTCACTAAATTTGATCGTGTTTTCTTGCCTGGAGGTAATGCATTACCCTGGTGCTCTGAAGCCTGTACAGTGAGTCATCTGATCTTGTATACCGCCACATCGTCTCACTGTACATATCCATGAAGGGTCGCCGTTCATGGCTACCCCGAGGGAACCCTTCGGGCGACCTCTATGTCCATCACCCCCATGTCGCCACGATCACGGAACGCTCGACTGATGGCCGCCGCGTTCTTGTGCAGTCACGGGCGGTCGACCTCTCGAGTCCGGGCGTACCTAATGCGCACTACGCGGAGGATGTGCAGACATCGCAAGCTCTGGAAGGCGACAATTTTTCATATCTTTTGGGCGACATGGGGACCTGGGGAGGGGAGGACGGTGGTGGAGGGGTAGCATCAGAGGGAGATGGGATAACTATGGTGGTCCCTCCCCCACGCCCAGCTGGACCAAATTACGAGAGGTGGGAAAACGCGGTATGTTCTCTGCATGGATGACGGAAGCTTTTATAAATTTGCGCTAGGATTTTCCGATGAAAGTGTGGGTCACCGAGTTCCGGGACGAGACTTTGGATGAGATGCTACGGGGTGAGGGACGCGGTGCGCCTGAGTTCTATGCCAAATGCGGAACCTGCCAGAAACCCGACCCTCTATGGCGCTGCGCGCGCCAGACTTGCCTCGGGCCGGCGATGTACTGTGAGGATTGCATTGTCAAGATGCATTCCCAGCTGCCGACTCATATGGTCGAGGTAAGTTTCGCGCTCATTTCACACTGGCTCGACCAACTGACTGATGTGCCAGATGTGGTCGGGGGGATTCTTCATCCCGATGCCGCTCAATGAGTTAGCGGTGGAAGCACGGATCCAGCTCGGACATATGCCTGGGACATACTGTCCCAAGGCGAGGTTCGCGCACAAGGACTTTGTTATAATCGACACCCTTGGTATACGCACTGTCAAGCTCAATTTCTGTGGTTGCGACTCAAGAATCAGCAACCGTCAGCAACTAATGCGAGCCTGTTTGTGGCCGGCAACCTCTGTGGATCCTCAAACGTGTGCGACTTTTAACGCAATTCGCCTCTTTGAAGTGCAAAACTGTCTTGGGAAGATAAGCTCTTATGACTTCATCCGCTCGCTCGAGTTGCTTTCAAATAATGACGGCCTTCGACCAACGCCGGTGAGTGAGATGAGGCATGTGAGCTCGATGAAGCTGAGTTAGTTACGATACAGGACCGGCGACGGGCATTTCGCGCGATTACCCGTCAGTATCGGATGAGTGAGATGCGAAAGAGAGCGGGGACGGCGCACAATAACGGGGGTTGCAAATGTACAGAGCGGGGGTCTCTGGCGCTGCCGTGTCGGCAGTGCCCGCAACCTGGCATGAATCTGGTCGAGGACTGGGATAAGGTTAACTGGGACGAAATGGAGGAAGACCAGAGGTTGGTCATCGGGATCGCTCTGATGTACACACTGACCTTGGTCCTATAGGTATAAACACTTTTTGTGGCTGTCACAGGACGCGAACTTCAAACTCATCAATCGAAACGTTTCGACAGAGGCACGGGACCCTATTGTGGACGATGGAAGCGGATATTTCTGTCATCGCGGGGAGTACAGTGAACACATCCGCAAGCACATCGACGAGGACGAGATTTCAAGCTGTTCCGGTTTTCAGGCCATGTTTCTGGCCAATACCAGGCGCGTGAAGGGGCTGAGGGTGACCGGGGTGGGCGGGGTTACTTGCGCGCGTCATAATATGTGGCGTCCGAACGGCCTTGGTGACCTCCAGGCGGGCGAAAGGTGTGCAATGCTGCCTCCTTGATTGTGGTAGCAGAATCTGACCGGCACCATCGACAGGCACTGCAACATGGATTTTTTGTTCTTCTCCGCTGTCCTCAACTTCGCCTTGATGTATCTCATCTTGTCCTACGATATTGCTTGCCAATTCTCCCAGCATATCTGGGAACGTATGACGGAGCTCCCAGAACAATACCATCTGCACATCGATCCATCGTGCGTGCGCTGGATGGTGCCGAACTTCCATTTACCTGGGCACAAGAAGGGTTGTCATTCACCTTTCTCATTTCATTGGCTATGGGGCGCGGGGCGGACGCACGGAGAAACGGTGGAGCAAAATTGGGAGTTTCTCAATGGAGCAGCGGCGGCAACAAAGCTCATGGGCTTGGGTGCCCGGTTTGCGGTGATACGGGTCGGATCTGCCGACCCCTCGTCAGGTCGCTTTTTGCGATTTATCACTTAACCAGTACAACTGCTAGTACTTCGGTACTAGTACTGAGTACTTGGTACTTGAACCCTGTCCGGTGACATACAGTTAGAGTCAGAGCGGAGCTCCGAGCTGCTGATTGTGTATTGACCATGCCGGAGAAGCCGTATCATGTTTAGACAAGTACTTATGCTCTGGGTCCTACTAAACGGGGACTGTCATATTGCTTGCTAAGACCTCTGTGCGGTCATTAGTGAAGTACGAGTTCTTCCCAGGACTTGGGCTACACTACGAAAGCTAGATACCATACCCAGGAGAATACCCACAAAAGCCTTGACAACTTTGGAGACCATGACTATACCCAAGGGACTGGATGGCCACAGTCCACTAGACAGGCATGAACCAAGTAGTAGGGTTCAAGGCCGCGACGCGCGGAGAAGTCCTTCAGAGTACTCTAGGAGTACTTGGGAACTATAGAGAGCAATAGACGCATGGATTGCTAGGAATGACAGTGATCGGCATAGTACTTGGCACGTCAAACGAGACATGTGACCAGTACGACGCGATCTGAGAAGTCAAACAAGGACAAAGGTTGTTCGACGAGAAGTCCACAGTACCTGTAGGAATGCCGAGAAGACCTCTGGAGAGGTCTGGCCCACACGAACTGAGTCGGACGGAGTCGAAACTAGTAGGCTAGGAGATTAGCAGACGAACCAACCCCGGAACATCGGTCAAAGCGGTCGCCCGCTGCGGCAGCAGTTCTAGTGGAGCGGCAAAGCACGCCATCGGGCTTTACAAACCAAGCCGAAGTGCGGCATCCTCTACAAGTACTTGGCAAGTACTCGGGAGCACTAGACAGTGCTCTTGGCCTGGCCTAGAGTTTGCAAATATACCACAACGGGTCTCTGGAGTTCTCACGGCGCGAGGATCCGGACCAGACCGGCTCTCAACAGCCAATCATAGACGTTCCCGGGATCCGGACTTGTTTCATCTTATCTGTTTCACTCTGTCATCGTCGTCATTTCTATCTGTCATGTATTTCCCGGAAAACCTATAAATAGCAAGTAGTAGCCGCAGTACAGTAGTTCATCCTTGCCCCCCAGATCGTGCCCACAGACTGCCTGCAGTCCAAAGTACTATCCCACGGCGTTGGTGTCCTCTGTAACTGAGCGGAGATTGTTTGTCAATAAAACATTATCTGTTGGTTTCATTAAGAACTTGACCTTGAGAGGTTGTTTCGCTTGAGGACTTGTGATCAGTAGTAAACTACTCAACTCACTTGTGAGACCCCGTAAATCCTTTGTCTATAGTGTCAAAGGTCGCACAGACAGTTCCCCGCTTTAGAAAGGGCTGTTGTGTAGGACTATTGATACAAGACCCCGTTTAGCAGGCTTGTTGTAGTCAGCTCGTCGCAGACAGTTCCCCGTATAGAAAGGGCTGTTGTGATAGAGGGCCAGCATTGATACAAGACCCCGTATAGCAGGCTTGTTGTGCTCCGCCAGACCTCTAAGAACTCGTTGGATCTCTTAGAACACTACCATCTTTCACCCACCCCGTATACCGTTCCCCCGGTATCTGTGGAGAGAGTTCTAGTTTAGTTGTTCCACAACTACTGGAAGTACTTGGGAGTGCTCTAGAGAAGTCGCATTCGTGTGCAGGCCTTGTCCCAGACCGTTGATCGCGAGATTACATCTTACCTGTATATCTCAGGGTGACCCGAACTCATTGTTGGTACCGAGTATTGGTTGTGTGTTGTGTGTGTGTTGGTTGAGTTAGTTGTAGTGTGTTCACGCGCACTAGTTCTAGTCTTAGTCTTCGGCAGCCCATACTCAGGTGCACCGTTTCATCTGGAGCCCACCGCGAGGGTCCATTTGTTATTTCGCGAGTTGAGACAAAAGCCGATCACTTTGTGATTGCAAAAGAGTTCTTTCAAAGAACCAGTTGGTTGGAGTTCTTCTACCTAGAAAACTTCATAGAGACCCCCTTCGTTGACACCCTGTCTTTTGGGCCAAAACCCAGACCTCAGACCGTTGACAAAAAGGCCCCAAAGCCGAGAACTTCTGATACGACGGAGTTCAACGTCCCAGGACCTAAAACCCGGAAAACGCAGAATTCGCAGAGTGCTGGCTACAGTGCTTTGAATCTTGCAGGACCTTCGAGACGCAGTACTACTACTTTCAGTGGTCGTGAGCAATCACAAGCCAGAGATCGTACTAGCACAAACTCCGAGTCCCAGACCCGTAGAGACCTTCCGGTTCACGGTGACAATAGTGTGACACCTCGTTCCACGAGCCCACCCGTTGTTCAAACACCACCTACGAGTCCCAGAGCTCTTGAAGAACTTCCGAGTACTTCAGGACAACCGCAGGCTAGCACTTCGAACTCGCAAGCCTTTAACAACCCGTCTATTCGAAACCCGATTACTACTGTTCAACCACAGTTAAATATGGTTATGGATAAGACGAAGTTGCCGGTTAATTTCGGCAGAAATGCCCTGTCTTTTGATGGAAAACAGCCGGAAGAACTAGAGAAGTTCCTCGAGACCGTTGAGGACATCTTTGGTGCTGCGCAAGCTACTTCCGATGAAGATAAAAAGCATATCGCTTTGCGGTACTGCACAGCCGAGACAAAACGAGAATGGGATGCATTTGAGACCAGCATGGATGGCTCGACTTGGGAGGAGTTCAAAAGCCAAATAATTGCGAACTACCCCGAGTGCAGAGAGAACCGTGAAGGCTCATTTGCGCTCCTGGAAAGATTGTGCAAGAAGCACCGACGGGATCCCGTTGGGGACGATCAGTCCTTGTACATGAGATTCCAACGGCAGTTCAGGGCAGAAGCACTTAAACTACTTCACCCGAACAATCGTATCTCGAACAGAGAACTTGTAACAAAGTTCTTTGATTGTTGTGACCCAGAACTTGTGAACCAAGTTAGAAGTCGTTTGCGGATAACTTCCACGGCGGACCTTCCTTCGCGTGTCGCGTTGAAGGAGGCGACTGCTGCAGACAAAGCCGGCACGGCAACAGCTTCTCAAAAAGAGCTGATTTCCCGCCTGACTAGTTGGAAGAGTAACCGGGACGACAAGTTCTACTGGACAGATGTTCTAGAGATCTCACACGAAATTGTCGAGGAAGAGGCCGTGTCTTTTTACAACACGGAACGGGCCGAGGCGAAAGCCCGTAAGAGCCAGAAACCTGCAGTGCTTTTACAGTCGCAGGAAGAGAGAACTAAGCCTAGACTCGAGGAGTCTTTTAAGGATCAGTTGGAGTCCGCAATCGCGACAGCGATGGACAAAGTTGAAGTCAAAAATCATCAGAAGTGGATGGAACATCAGACTGTCTTGGACGAACTCCGAGCTGGGAGATCTCAGACTCCGGAGCCAGTCGCAAAGACATGGGATAGTCCTAGTCGTCCTACTTCCGGTGGTATGCGACCTCCTACCAACCGAGACTGCTTCTACTGTGGTGTCTACGGGCATTTCATCGGCGACTGCCAAAAGCGTCATTCAGACATTGACAATGGCATAATAAAAGTCGTTGAAGGAAGGACCACGTTCTTTGATGGTAGACCTATTCCTAGGGAACCTAAGAACAAGACCCAGCAGCAGAAGGCAATCGAGTACAAGAGTAGGCAAAGTGTCAATAAGACCTTCCTGGCGTACGACTTGACCGAGCAGTTCTACATCGGCGAAGAAAATACCCCTGCCTATGACTCCTTGGCAGATGAGATGCGCACATTGCGGGCAGAGAAGACTCTCTTGCGAGAGGCGTTACTACAGAACCAAATGGGAGGAAGTCAAAGTACTTCCATGGTTTCGAGTAATGCTCAGGCCTCGAGAGGTCAGCCGGAGATCTACTCTGACCGATACAAAAAGATGGCGCAGTTCATCGAGACACATTGGGATGAGAACAATGAAGTTTTCGTCTCAACCAGGAGAAAGGCACCGGCAGATTTGGAAGACGATGAGGGTTTTTGAGTAGTTCGAGGAAGGGGGCCGACAACCAAAAGGTTGGGCGCAGAAAACCCCCGGAGAACGCACCAAAGAAGCCTGTACCTGTTGTAGAAATAACGAGACCAGCCCGGACAGTGGCTGCAAGTAGAGCGATTAGGGCTTTAGAAGTCGAACAGCCAAGACCTGAGAAGGCTATAATATCCAGACCTGAGAAGGCTATAATATCTAGACCTACGCCAAGGGCAACGGTTGAAGAGGTAGAGGACTCTGAAGACGAGAGGGACATGTCACTAGTAAAGAAGAAGGTGTCCTTCGAACTTCCTTGGGACAGTGTTGAACCAGTCCGAGAAGTTGTCCGAGAGCCTGTACTTCCTCGCAAGCCTACAGAGCATAGACCAGGGACTCCGCCTGCGACGAAAGCCGCACAGGAAAAACTCCAGTCCTTGTTAGATGAAACAGCGGCAACCCAGAGAAATCTGGACCGTTTAATGCAAACAAGACTAGAGGTCTCAGTCGAAGATCTGTTAGGGACTTCTCCTTCCTTTCGCAAGGGACTGAAGTCGTTGGCAACCAAGTCCAGAGGAACCTATTCTAAGAAGGAGTTAGGAGAGATCTTACTGGCACAGAACGTAGAACTCGAGGGACGAGATGAGGTCAGAGAGAAGTCTGAAGACAGCCGGGGACCCGCAAGGGAACTCCAGCAGCCTATGAGAAGACTTCCTGAAGACGCTATCTCAGTAATGGACTTGCCATTTGACTCGTTTGTGACTATCCTGTCGCAGAGCGTTGGTGACCTTCCGGAGGGAGCAGTAATTGTCGGGGATCCTGTTGTACAGTACCTCGATAGTCTCTCCCCTGGAGAAGAACCAAAGGCTATCTATGCTGCCATGAGCTCGGCTGCGCTGCGATGCGTATACCCGATAGTGAATGGTGAAGGATCAGTAGAAGCGATAAATGACGGTGGTTCTCAGATTGTCTCCATGTCATCTGATGAAGCTTCCCGAAGGGCAGTCTCTTACGACCCGAGAATTCAGATCCACATGCAGAGTGCGCATGGTGAAGTCGCAAAGACTTTAGGACTAGGACGGAATGTTCCATTCCGGTTTGAGAACCTGACGGTGTACTTACAAGTACATATCGTCCGTAACGCGCCGTATAATGTACTATTGGGGAGACCTTTTGAGATCCTGACCGAAAGCGTTGTCAGGAACTCGAAAGATGGTGGTCAGACAATTACATTGACTGATCCCAACTCTGGAGAGCAGGTCACAATACCTACTCGTCCCAGAGGTTTCGTCCATCAGGCAAAACCACCACGCGATACGAGCACTAGCCTACCTGATGAGTCAAGGCAGGATTTTTGAGTCTATTCGATGAACTCGACGGCGGGGGAGAATTAATGACTGCTTGGGACTACGATGAGAAGGGACAGCTACAGTGCATAGGTTATGGCAAGCCGAGGCAAGGGAATGTGACGACCACAGAGGACAGGAGAGAAGCCTACCTCTGTGCAGCGCAGAGCTACTTTACTGAGGACGAGAGTGCTTCGCAACTTCTGAACGAGTATATGGGAAACCAAAGTACTCCAAAGAACTGTGAAATATTTACGTTCGATGAAGTAGATCCGGGGGCCGTGCCGAGGAAATCGAACCGTGAGAATAATTCGGGGATTTCCGGCAGGACAACTCGCAATGTAAGTTCACTCTTACAGCGAGCTGGCCTAGGACTCGGAGGCAGTAGTAATGTGAGGAACGGGGAAGTCCCGGTTATACCAGAAGTACCTCGAGAGGAGTTGCATCCAGCAGCGGTACTCGTAGGGAAGAAGTATAAACCAGTGGACAAGAAGATCAAGCCAGTGTTGACCACGTTACCCTCGAAGTTCAGGATTGAACGGAGGATTACGGGGGATCCACTGCAGAATATGCCGAAGTTGAGTGCTACTCCTAACGAGTTTGTGCCGACTGGTAGGTATACAGAGAGCGGCGTGATGCAATTGATGCAATACACGATGATGGTCTACTCGAACCAGAAGAGCGAAAATTTATGCACTACTTTATGATGGAGCATGAGAAGAGCTTTGCCTGGGAAGACAGCGAGCGAGGACAACTCAAACACGAGTTCTTTCCGCCGGTGGAAATGCCTGTGATACCTCACACTCCGTGGGTGTGTTCACAGATCCCAATTCCTCCGGGGCACTTCGACGAGTTCTGTAAGAACATTAAGACGAAGTTGGATGCTGGTGTATATGAGTCCTCGAACTCGTCCTACAGGTCGCCGATTTTTGCGGTGATCAAGAAGGATGGGAAGTCGCTGCGGATCGTGCACGCGTTAGAGTGTTTGAATGAAGTTACGATTCAACACTCTGGCGTGACGCCCGCAACAGAAGCACTTGCCGAGCACTTTGCAGGCAGGTCTTGTGGGGCAGCACTAGACATGTTCGTTGGGTACGACAACCGAGATCTTGCAGAGACCTCGAGAGACTACACTACGTTCCAGACTCCTTATGGCGCTCTGCGCCTGGTAAAACTACCAATGGGGTGGACGAACTCGGTACCTATATTCCATGACGATGTTACATACATCCTTCAGGACGAAATACCGCATGTGTGTTGGCCGTACATCGATGACTGTCCAGTCCGAGGACCTGAGACGAGGTATGAGACGCCGGACGGAGATTACGAGAGAATTGCGGAGAACCCTGGCATTAGACGATTCGTCTGGGAACACTTTCAGAACTTGAACAGAGTTGTCAGTCGTATGATCTATGCAGGGGGAACTTTCTCTGGTAAAAAGGCCATATTGTGCAAAGGGACCTTCGCTGTAGTGGGTCATATCTGCACATATGAAGGAAGAATTGCGGACCCCGATCGCATTAAAGTCATCAACAACTGGGGGAAGCTGGCGAATTTTTCGCAAGTGAAGTCCTACTTAGGAACAGTTGGGGTGCTGCGTTCGTTTATAAAGAACTATGCGAAAATCTTAGAACCTATAAACGACCTCACCAGGAAAGATGTACCGTTTGTGTGGGGAGATGCACAGGACAAAGCTCAGGCAGATGTGCGAGAGGCGTTGAAGGATTGTCCAGCACTGAGACCAATCAATTATGCTTGGGACTCAGATGTCTGCATCCAAGTGGACACTTCTTGGAGGGCAGTCGGGATTATTATCTATCAGGTAGATCCAGACGACCCTACCAAAAAGTACTACGCCCGTTTCGCGTCCATCACCTTGAACGAGAGAGAAGCGAACTACTCTCAACCAAAACGGGAGTTGTTTGGCTTGATGAGAGCACTAGAAGCCATGTACTATTGGATCTTTGGTGTTAGGAAGCTAGTAGTCGAGACCGACGCATTGTACATAAAGGGGATGCTGAAGAACCCAGGAATGGGTCCTAATGCTACTATAAACAGATGGATTGAAAAGATCTTGATGTTCCACTTTAAGTTGAAACATGTGCCAGGAGCTACTTTCGCTCCGGACGGACTCTCTCGTAGAGATCCTCACCCGGGAGACGAAGTATTTCCGAACTCGGAGGAAGGCTGGGATATAAACGAGCCGCCTTTGGACCACGAGGACGTTGATGAAACCGGGCCTCAGCCATTGGACTTCGAGGACTTTAAGCACACGATTGATACGAGGGGCGGTTACATTCAAACCGAAAAGCTTGCAATAGATGTCAACCAGTTTTGGCAGGAAACCCAGGATGCGTATTTAACAGAGTCTCTGATCTGTGCGCACCGGAATGCAGCTTATGAGGTCGCTGGAGAAGTAGTCCCACAGTATGTGCAGTCGACGGAACCTTTGATTCCAGACTTGGAGTTGAAGTGGAATCCTGAGAAACGCGAGCCCTATGTGGAAACCCACAGGACGGACAGCGCGAAGAACCAGGATGAGCGACTGATAGTACTCAAGGAATGGTTGGAGAATACTCTGATCAGGCCTAGAGGAATATCAGAGAAGAATATGAGAACTTGGATGAGGTGGGCCTCACACTTCTTTTTGAAAGAGGGGAGGTTGTATAGAAAGTCGCTAGGACCAGCCTCGCAGCTAGTAGTTGACAAAGAACATCGCATGTACATGCTCAGGGCGTCTCACGACAGCCTGGGACATCGTGGGTTCTTTGCGACTAAAGAACTGATAGGACTTCGGTTCTGGTGGCCAGAGTACGAAAGAGATGTCAGTTGGTATGTTCGGACTTGCCAGTTATGCCAAGAACGACAGAAAACCTTGCTGCGCATACCTCCGGTAGTTACGCATACACCCAGCGTCTTCCAAGTAATCCATACAGACGTGATGATGATGGGAGAAGTCAGTAATGGGCACGACAAAGCAGTTGCGGCACGAGATTCGTTGACCAGCTGGATTGAAGGTCGACCATTGAAGTCTGACACGGCAAAAGCCCTTGGAATGTTCCTACTAGAAGACATTATATGTCGGTGGGGTTGTCCGTCGCAGATTATTACGGACAATGCGAAGCAGTTCAAGGCAGCAGTAGAATGGTTGAAGGAGAAGTACGGCATTCCGAATATTCAGATTTCGCCGTACAACTCTCAGGCCAATGGCAAAGTGGAAAATGGTCATTTTGGCACTAGGCAAATCCTATTCAAGGCGACAGGAGGGAACACTAAAAAGTGGTACTACTTCTGGCCGCAGTACTTGTGGGCAGAGAGAATCACAGTCCGGAAAGGACTTGGGTGTTCTCCGTTCTTCATGGCGACAGGAGTACATCCAGTACTTCCGTTGGACATCGAAGAAGCCACCTGGTTGGTAGAGATGCCTGGCAGAGTTCTTACGGACTCTGAGCTGATTGGTTTACGCGCCCAGGCGCTGGCCAAACATGCTAGTCACATTGAGCTAATGAGATCACGAGTAGATCACGCAAAACGAGTTGCGGTGAGAAAGTACGAGAGATATCACGAACATACGATTGTGAACTACGACTTCAAACCTGGAAGATTGGTACTAGTCAGGAATACTCGTGTAGAGAAGTCCTTGGACTCGAAGATGGAAGCGCGTTACTTGGGTCCTATGATTGTAATCAGAAGAACTCAGGGAGGTGCCTATCTAATCGCTGAAATGAACGGAGCCATGCTACATGACCGCATAGCAGCCTTCAGGGTTATACCCTACGAAGCGCGCCATAGCGTAGCCATCCCGCATGACATCCATAAATTGATCGATATGAGTCCGGAGGCTCTCGCCGAACTAGTCCGAGACTTGCCAAAACGCAATAAGCCTTACGTTGGACCAGACCTACAGTTTGGAAAGATGAAGTTGCGTACGGTGCCAGAGGACTTTGAGGAATCAGAGTCCTCGGATGAAGAAGAAGTTCGGGATCAGGATGAAGTTCAACCGTGGGAATCGGACTCTGACAAGGAGGACGAAGGCCCGAGACGGTCGAAGCGTACCAACAAGTAGCCTACTTCTTAACTGAAGAACGGGATGAGCGTGAACAATAATCATTGACATGCTACTACTATATAGGACGCGGGCAGAACGAGAGTGATAAAAATGTGCAGTTGAGGCACGGATAGGGCGCTGTTGAAGCGCCAGAGAGAGAGAAAGTTCTTAAGGAGCGTGTTTAGACCTCGAGAGAAGTCTGCGAGAGAACTTTAGACTAGTAGATAGGAAGAGCGTAAAAAGGACTCACCTGGCGTTTGGCCGGAGCGGGGCGATAGTCTTCATCATTCATGACGGCCTCGTACTCGTAGCGGAGATCCTTGTGCGCAGTGATGAAGTTATCGCGCAACTGGAGAAAGTGGCGAATGCGATGGTTGCACTTCTGGATCTCGTTCTGGAGCTCGTCGTCGCGTTGTGTAAACAACGACATCGGGTCCGACGCCTTCAAGAAGAGCTTGGTGAGAGCCTTAGCTGTAAGGATAACTTCGGTGTGGACGACAGGACTGTCGGAGTGCACCGTGGGCCCAGCGCTGACTATAAAACACGACCACTTTCAGTGGGAGAGCAATAGAAGCGAAAGGGATAGGACGCACAAAGACCATCCTCGTGGTCCGAGAGATAACCATAGAGGCTACGAGGCCGCTTGCGATTATCGGAAGTGGGACTTTCTATCGTACTTGACGGCCTTCTTATAGGCGTTGGAACGGAGGTCAAGCGATGGAACGGACTCGTAAGGAAGTCGTACCGCTTCAGAGCGCGCAGCCATCTATGAAGGAGAGCGTATGAGTACAGAGAAGTCAGGAGAAGTATGGAGACGTACTTTTTCTTTCTTCCTGGCCTCGGAGATCTCAGGCGAGGGTTCGAGAGAACTACCGACAGAGGCCTCGGCCGAGGCCTTCGCTTTGGCAACCGCATCGGCACCCTTGGAGACCTTGTTGAAGTTAAGGTTCGGGGGGAGAGGCTGAGCAGGAATACTGCCGAAGAGGAAGGAACCGACCGTTGGGGCTATCTGAAGAGAGAAAAGTTTATGGATCATCTCCAAATACTCAGCAACAGGAGTAAGCTCTACCTTGTTAGCTGGGGTTTGCGGATCGACGTCCATAGACGTACTCATCTCCTCGATGTCGGAGTTGTCCTCGTCCCCAGGAAGAGCAGTAGACGACTCCTAAGACGTACCCCAAGTTAATTCAGGACAGGAGAGGAGAACTATAAGGGCGCACTTGTTTTTTGCGCTCCTTCTTCTTTTCCGCGCGAAGCAGACGCTTCTTCTCAACGTTCTTGATCAGAGAAGAGCTGAGGAGTAGCGCCTGGTCGTGGTGAAACTTGGAGGGGACATAGGTCGGGAAGTCCAAGACGAGTCGAGCGACGGCGCCGATAACACTCTGGACGTCTTCCCTGGCCTCAGCGCGACTGCTGATGCCACCAGCAAAGGGGAGAGCGTTCGCCTAGACCAGGCGAGACAAGTAATCAGGACGTGCGAGAAGTATTTGAACACAGTACTCACCGCGTCCTTGAGAGCTTGCTCGGCGATGTGGATCTTAACGACGGAACTGACAGGAGTGTCAAGGATGTTCTTGAGGTCGGTGGTCGAGGAGTGGAGCTGGACGCAGACCGTGTCGAGAGCGGGGAAGGGAGCCATGAGTCGACAAGTGGTTCTAAAGTTCCTCAGTCGACCGACGAGGTTTAAGAACCTAAAGTCGGGGACGATGTCCGCCATGACGGAGTCCTAGGGAGAACTTTGAAGAAGTCTCATGTGGCGACGAAACATACCTCTGTGCCAAGTCCACGTCGTTCCAACCAATAAAAAGTAGTCGCTGCGTAAGCGTCGAATTTTTAGTGGGGGGGAGAGGGTGGATAGCCACGGAACACATGTCGAGCCATGTGGACTTTGTAGAACGTTGTCTAGGGGCCATACGAGCTTTTTCGGATATACTATCCGGAAGTGCTAAATATGGGCCGGAAAGACTTGGCCAAATAGTTGATCGGTGTCATATCGGCAAACTGAACTGATCGTTTAGTAACCGAGCCTGTCAGACGTCATGAGAAGCGTGTCAAAACGCAGATCATAGAACACTGATGAGGTCTAGACTACTAGGAACGTCCGTCAAGGACCTACCAGAAGTACTCAGAACTAGTCAAAAGTTCTCAGGACAAGTCTAGAATGATAAAAGTAGTTGATTTCAAGTCAAGACGAGTACAAACTACTTGTTAACAGTCATCTGCAACCGAGGACAGGACTATTTGGGAATGTGGAAGTGGAAACCGGAACACAAGTTGTCCCGGCTACCGCCAAGAAGTAGGATGCGTGTATAAAAAGATTTGAAACGATAAAATGAGTCGTCTCAGTTCGTCCAAATAATTGGTAGAACTAGGATTTGATTCAGGACTGCATAGGACAAACGAACTTTTGGAATTTATTTCAAAGGCTCGGGTCTCGCGGTCACGTGACTACTTTCACACGGTTCAACTTTAGGTCGAAAGTCTTGAGTGTCTTGTACTTGGGTCGAGAACTTAAGAGTACTTTAAAGTGCTAGTTTAAGACCAAGAAAAGCATACTAGATTTTGAGGGAGTCAACTCCTACTACAGTCTCTGCTACAAAGATCAAGTATCTAAGCAAGTAGCAAGAGAAGGGGAGTTGACTATGATAACAAAAGGCATTTGAGAGCATTGCGATGTAAAAAGTCTGTGATAGTTCGATGATATATAAGTCCAAGAAAAGGCGCCCACGCGCGCACACTCCGACCAAGTCGTCCGAGCACCCCTAGGCTCCTGACGCCTCCCCAGTTCCAGCAGAGTCCTCGAATGTGGCCGGCGCCAGCTGAGCCATCGATGGCTTGGGAGACGGGGAGGGCCTCGGGATGTCTTGAGGAGGCCGAGGAGAGGCCGGTGGACGAGGCGAGGCCGGAGGCGCAGTAACCGGCGGCGCAGACAGCGGCGAAGGACCCAGGGCTGAAGTTCCTGGCTGCGGCGGACCCACGTAGTAACCCCCGGGCGATCCAGGAGGACCATACACTCCAGGAGGTGGGTAACCCGGGAAGTACGGGTATCCCGAATACGCCGGAGGCGGCAGTGGGCCGCGACCAGCCCAAGAAACCGCTCCAGGCGTCGTTGGAGGAGCGCGGGGCTCGCGTGTGAAGTGGAACGGCGGCGGCGCGCGTGGAGGCGTCGCCGGCGCTGGTTCCTCGGGGCCATCGAGACTCGCCATTGGAGGAGTGCGAGGTGGTGCGGGGACCTCGGCGCGCAAAGCTGCGAAGAGCTCAGGGTCGTTCGCAGGCGTCAGAGGCATCGGCACGGCGCGGTTAGGGTGAGAATCCGCGTATTGCGCCGGAAGCGCCGGTGTAAAGCCTTGAGGCCGGGCGAGGTAGTCCTGGACCTCGGGGGCGTCGATCCATTCGCTGCGCAGCCGAGGAAGCGCGCCCGCCTTCTGAAGAGCCGGGGAACCGTCCGAGGAGGGAGGCGCGCCCGAGCGCTCGGAGATGCGCGGACGGGTGTGGAACTCGTCGAAGGCCTGCACACGAGATACCTTCAAGCGTTGAAGGACGGCTTGGACGGTCGCCAGATCGTGCGGGTCCTCGAAGTACAGCGCCAACTCTTCCGGAGTAGTCTCGTCCTTTGTCTTGAAGAAAACAAAGGCCAAGTGGCGAAGGGACTGGTTGAAGTCCTGATAGGCGTGCTCGGCAAGGGCGCGGAACAGGTCGACCTGACGCCGGGATTGGACGATGGCGGAGAAACGCGCGAGGAGAGCTGAAGAAGTTTCAGCTAGGACAGGCTGGGGAGTAATAAAATAACTTACCAGCGCTGCCGCCGGCGGCGAACTTCTCGGCGCGTTGCTGGAGCAGCATACGCGCGACGCCCGTGAGACAAAGGGAGCAGTCGATCCCTTTGGTCTTGCAGGGGCGGCAGGGAAGGCCGTGGGCTTGGTCGTAGCACTGCTCACCCGTGCCATGGCACTGGGTGCAGGGGAACATGGCCTGCAGAAAACATAGTTGGAATTAGCGAGTTTAATTCAACTAGGAAGTGACTTACAGGGGAGAAGTTGTCCTCGGGGCCCAGCGCGGTGCCCACAGCCTGAGCGCCGACGACCAGGGGAATGTCGTCGAGCTCGTGGAGGGCTGAGAAGCAGTCATGTCAGTCAAAACGCGAAAGAAAAAGGAAAAGCAAAGGACTTACGAGGCCTCTGAATGGGAAGCGCCGGTCCTGGACGAGAAGAAGGGCCAACCGCCTTCGACTCCGCCGGAGGAACCGCCTTCCCCTTTCCTTTAGACTTCTCCGTGCGTTTGGGCGCTGGCGGCGCGGGCTCCTCCTCGGGATCCTCCTCGGGAGTGAATTGGGCCTCTTCTTCCTCGTCGTCGTCGACGTCCGCTTCAGCATCCGCGTCGACGTCCTGCTCCTGGTCTTGGGACTTGTCGTCCTCGGAGTCGGGGTCGGGTTCGACCGGAAGCGTGGGAAGGGACGGCCTCGCTGGGGCTTTGACCGCCTTCGACGTCGACGGGACTGGACGCACAATGCGAGGAAGTGACGGCAGAGAGCGCGGCGAGAGCGAAATACGAGGCGCAGCCTTGACAGGAACAGGACGGCGGACGGGCTTGGGCGCAGGCTGAGAAAAAGAGTCAGTAAGATACTTAAAGCAGTACTTAAAAGGGACTTGGAACTCACCTGGCGATGGGCCTGACGCCGCAGGCGAAGACTGTGCGCCGGTCCTCCAGCTTGGGACGCTTAACCTGAGGGGCTGGCGGAGGTGACGAGTGAGGCGCGGGGTCCAGACGAGGCAACGAAGGCAGCGTTTCGACCGTGTCCAACTCAGGGAACACGAAGTCAGCAGTGGGTGGATCGACCTGTTGAAAAGTACTCCATAAGTACGCGATAATAACAGGGGACGACACTTACATTGGCTGGAGGGTGCTTGGGAGCGAGCTTGGCAAGGATCAGTGTACATGGCGCGGAATTCGTAGTGCTTGCGGGTGTCAGACGACTGGACGCGCGTGAAGAAAGCGAACAGCGACATTGCGGCGGTGTAGATGAACGACTCAATCTCGTGGAATCTCGACTTTGGGGCCCACGCGCGGTACGCGCGCTGAAAAATAATTAATCAGCCGACATTTCTGGGAGAAGAGTGGGTGCTAAACGCACCACTGCCTCCAAGAAATGCGCGTACGCCTGCTCGGCTACGCCCAGGTTGGCTTTCTTCACCGTGGGGTCGTGGAAGTACGAGATAATGCGTTGAATGTCGGGGCAGTGGCGAAAGTGCTGCCAGATATCTTCGTCCATGAGCGAGACCTCGGAGGGAGCCTTGCGCTTGCGAGAGGCGCTGGACATCGTGGTGGACGAAGAGGAAAGAGAAACGAGTGGCGGCGCTGCCTGGCGGTGGACACCAAGGAGCGGAGATGGTGGTGGTTGAGAAGAGAGAGACAATGCGGCTGTGTGGCTGCGGAATAGAACTATTCCAGCGCGCACTAAGTGAAAACATGGCCAAAACATACCTGCTTCTTCAATTGAACCAAAAATAGCTCAGGGTCCTGTATTGAATACAGAACCGCGGACGGCCGCCCGCAGCAGGGTTCTAAGACGTAATAGGACCGAGAACGCGATAATTGGGAGGAACGTCCCAATTAGGAGTTGAACATACCTTTGAGACACTAGACTACTCTCACGGAGTAGATCATGACGTCATCACTTGATGTAGTTCTCGAAACGGAGGCAGATCTCTAGCCTTGCCGAAAAAGAAGTCCATCAGACTTCTCGGCAAGTGCTGTCATCTAGTGAAATGGACTTGGCGCAAGCCATAAATTGAAGTTCCGCTAAACAAGTGGATAGTTTGGAGAACTTAGAAGTCAATAAAGGCACAACTAGGACAGTCTTGTGAAGATTGTCATTCCAAGACCACTAAAGTCTATTGACCGAGGACGGTCAAGATTTAGTGAAGGGGAGATGATACGGGTCGGATCTGCCGACCCCTCGTCAGGTCGCTTTTTGCGATTTATCACTTAACCAGTACAACTGCTAGTACTTCGGTACTAGTACTGAGTACTTGGTACTTGAACCCTGTCCGGTGACATACAGTTAGAGTCAGAGCGGAGCTCCGAGCTGCTGATTGTGTATTGACCATGCCGGAGAAGCCGTATCATGTTTAGACAAGTACTTATGCTCTGGGTCCTACTAAACGGGGACTGTCATATTGCTTGCTAAGACCTCTGTGCGGTCATTAGTGAAGTACGAGTTCTTCCCAGGACTTGGACTACACTACGAAAGCTAGATACCATACCCAGGAGAATACCCACAAAAGCCTTGACAACTTTGGAGACCATGACTATACCCAAGGGACTGGATGGCCACAGTCCACTAGACAGGCATGAACCAAGTAGTAGGGTTCAAGGCCGCGACGCGCGGAGAAGTCCTTCAGAGTACTCTAGGAGTACTTGGGAACTATAGAGAGCAATAGACGCATGGATTGCTAGGAATGACAGTGATCGGCATAGTACTTGGCACGTCAAACGAGACATGTGACCAGTACGACGCGATCTGAGAAGTCAAACAAGGACAAAGGTTGTTCGACGAGAAGTCCACAGTACCTGTAGGAATGCCGAGAAGACCTCTGGAGAGGTCTGGCCCACACGAACTGAGTCGGACGGAGTCGAAACCTAGTAGGCTAGGAGATTAGCAGACGAACCAACCCCGGAACATCGGTCAAAGCGGTCGCCCGCTGCGGCAGCAGTTCTAGTGGAGCGGCAAAGCACGCCATCGGGCTTTACAAACCAAGCCGAAGTGCGGCATCCTCTACAAGTACTTGGCAAGTACTCGGGAGCACTAGACAGTGCTCTTGGCCTGGCCTAGAGTTTGCAAATATACCACAACGGGTCTCTGGAGTTCTCACGGCGCGAGGATCCGGACCAGACCGGCTCTCAACAGCCAATCATAGACGTTCCCGGGATCCGGACTTGTTTCATCTTATCTGTTTCACTCTGTCATCGTCGTCATTTCTATCTGTCATGTATTTCCCGGAAAACCTATAAAATAGCAAGTAGTAGCCGCAGTACAGTAGTTCATCCTTGCCCCCCAGATCGTGCCCACAGACTGCCTGCAGTCCAAAGTACTATCCCACGGCGTTGGTGTCCTCTGTAACTGAGCGGAGATTGTTTGTCAATAAAACATTATCTGTTGGTTTCATTAAGAACTTGACCTTGAGAGGTTGTTTCGCTTGAGGACTTGTGATCAGTAGTAAACTACTCAACTCACTTGTGAGACCCCGTAAATCCTTTGTCTATAGTGTCAAAGGTCGCACAGACAGTTCCCCGCTTTAGAAAGGGCTGTTGTGTAGGACTATTGATACAAGACCCCGTTTAGCAGGCTTGTTGTAGTCAGCTCGTCGCAGACAGTTCCCCGTATAGAAAGGGCTGTTGTGATAGAGGGCCAGCATTGATACAAGACCCCGTTTAGCAGGCTTGTTGTGCTCTGCCAGACCTCTAAGAACTCGTTGGATCTCTTAGAACACTACCATCTTTCACCCACCCCGTATACCGTTCCCCCGGTATCTGTGGAGAGAGTTCTAGTTTAGTTGTTCCACAACTACTGGAAGTACTTGGGAGTGCTCTAGAGAAGTCGCATTCGTGTGCAGGCCTTGTCCCAGACCGTTGATCGCGAGATTACATCTTACCTGTATATCTCAGGGTGACCCGAACTCATTGTTGGTACCGAGTATTGGTTGTGTGTTGTGTGTGTGTTGGTTGAGTTAGTTGTAGTGTGTTCACGCGCACTAGTTCTAGTCTTAGTCTTCGGCAGCCCATACTCAGGTGCACCGTTTCAGCGGCCCTGGAGGGGCTCTTCGCCTTTCATAATTGGCGAAGGCAGATTGCTCATCGTATGTGCCGCGTTTATTCTGTGGATGTAATGCTAACAAATGACAGACCTAATCCTGAAAAGGAGGATGGCAGAAGCCATTAAGGGTGGAAAGATGCATCAAGATGCGTTCGATGCTTTCCATGCCGGGCTGTACGATCGGAAGCCGGAGCTCGTCGATGAATGGAGGGGCTGGGTCGAGAAGTACGAAAAGGAGCAACACACGATGAATGACAAGAGCTCGCCCTACGAGTACGAGGAGACGAGTAAGCGTTCCCACAGCTTGCCAGTATCAAAGCTCAGATCTCCCAGACACCACGCTGAAGCAGGTGCGACTCAAGCTGGCCCAGGAGGAATACACGCGTACAGGAGATGGGACCGAGGTGGAGCGTGAAGACACACCAAGTACGTTTATTTCAATGGGGATGGAGATAGAGGAATCTCAGTGCGTGTCTTTCGCTTGTGGCTGGGTCACATCTGACTGCGAGACAGACGTCAGCTTGCGGTAGCAATCAAGGCAGCGGGGCGGGATCCTTCCCCAACAAATCAGCTCGATTTCTTGAAGCGACGTACTCAGCTTCGTGTTCGCCTAGACACATTTCGAAGGCTACAGCTCACATACATGCCAAAGCTTCGGCGCTATATGACTTCGTCGCAGCGGGCCCTGTGGGACGCGGATGACAAGGAGCCGGAAGCCACACGCCTCTTCATGCCTTCAGATCTCAGCACACGCCCAGTTCGCGAAAAGGCATGCGCAAAGGGACTGGATGGGGTGGAAGCACGCCTGCGGGACGCAGAGGCAGCGGAAGCGCTGGACGACCTGCGAAAGGGACTTCGTACGCGGACGGCGACAACTAAATTCAAAGTGCGGAATTGGTCTGGGCAGCGGACTCTGACACGGGGGCAAGGTATCCTTCGTCAGATTAACATCAAGATACATGCTGCCAAGCTACGTTATCGCTATGCACGACAAGCTATTCTCAAGCTCAAAGGCCATGGCGACTGGGAGAAGCGTCTGCAAGTACTGGCAGACGACGACGTGCGCGCGCTCAACGAGCGTTCGCTGACGGAGGAAGAACGGGCGGAAAGGGAGCAACTAGTGGCTGCAGGGGAGGTCCCCCAGGAGGGTGGGATCACAGCGATGGGGGATGTCATTTCGGGCGAGACGCACAGGAGCCTGTCCTGGATCTGGTACGCGGTGTCAGAGAAGGAGGACGATGACGAGAAGCTTCATGAAGGTACGCAGCTTCTGGGAATGCCGATTGGGGCTGATAAAGTACGCATAGCTCTGCGAGTCGAGTGGTGTAAAGCCTTCTCGAGGTCGCGACGCTGGCGGGAAGAGCTTGTGACTGTCGAAGAAGAGATGGGGCGGACATTGGCGTTTGGAGAGTATGCGGAGCGGCTCTGGATGACGAGGTCAACTGCACGGACAACAATGCTCGGAACGTCGGATGAAATCTCACCGGAGGTCGCGGAGGGAGCGCGAGCGTATGCACTGGAGCAGGCCGATCGAGAGCGGAGAACAAACACAAAGCTGCGAGTCGAGTGGGCATCCATTCGGAGGCGAGGGGAAGAGTATCTGCGCGGTGAGGACCTTGTGGGCCATGATGAGATTGTGATTCCAGTGGATCCCGATGCGTTGAGGTGGGCGGAGGCGACCGTTTACGAGCGAGAGGAGGCCGAGAACGACATGTACCAGTAGACGTATGACGACATTTGTGTTTTCATTTCGAAAAATGCTGCTGGCGCTGAGGGGCAGTCAATGACACAATGACCACTGACCGGCGTGGAATTGTGGCGCAGTGGTAGCGTTGAACCTGACCGTGCGACCTGGTCATAGATGACCAATGTTCATGTCCACGGGTTCGAACCCCCAAGGTATTTTTTCTCTACCAAAGATTAATTTTTTTCTCTGCTTCCGGATACTGCTACATTTGGACTGTGCGGGGGATGTGTGGGGCCCAATTGCTCAAAGGAATATGGATAGCAAGTGCCTGGAGCACTTGATTGGCCCGTGGGAACTCGAATGTAATGAGATAGTCGATTAGATAGTCAGATAGTCGATTAGATAACAGATTAGATGATTAAAAGCTGAGATTGTGAAGCGGTTTTTTGCTCTTGATTAGAAGCCTATTTGATGGGGAATGTGATGACAAGGAGCCTTGGCATGATTTCGGGAGAAGTAAATGATCGCCACTACCGGCCATCACGATTCGAGCTGCATCTGGGAAGTCCGATCAGGCCGAGCTATCATGACATAAGCCTGGAACCAGTTATCTTGCTCGGGCCCAAGTTAACCCCAAACCCCGGGACATTGCAATACACTACCACGTCACTGGCAGTGAGGCCCCGGCGATAATGCAACACCATTTCCAGAGCTTGCTGCATTGATGCATTATTGACACAACCAAGGGTGCCAGGGCAGCGTGCGCCGAGCAACGAGGAGCGAGGACGGCGAGCGACGGCAGGGAGGCGCGGGGTAGGCTACGCCCACGAGACAAAGATGAGTAGGGCACGAAAGGGCGCAAATCACACAAGATTCTTAGTCTAGGCAGCGCGGGTCCGAGAATCGATAGTGTCGCCGGTGCGCAGGGATCGTGTGGAATCGGAGCAAGTAGAGGGGGGTGCAAACAAGGGTGGGAGAGAGGACGGTGGGGGAGTGTAGTGAGAACGAGGTGTGGCCGGCAAGTCTGAGTAAGCAACACAACCGTGGACCGACAACCAGGAGTTGAGTCCAGCGACAGGGAGATCGAATCAAACGCACAGTCAGGAGCGCGGCGCGCGGCGCAGCGGAGGAAGAGCGCAGCGCTGAGCGAGCGTGGAATTGCTTTGCAGCGCTGAGTCCGGGACGGGGACAAGCGAAGCGTTCGAGGGCTAGGCGCCGCCGCGGAGCGCGCCCTATGCCGCACTACTTCCTAGAGCGCCTTCGGCGGAATGGTGAGTTCGTCCGTCTAAGAGCTGGGCCAGATCAGAGAGGGGAAGCAGAACGTAGCGTCCAGAGATTGACAGCGTCGGAGCCATTCGAAGAAAAGGTTTCGGAGGGACGGCGGGAGTCGCGGGACGGCGGGCGGACACGCGCGGACCACATAGGCTGCGTTGCGTGGCAACGTGCGGAGGAGCGTGAATTGCGTGGCTAGATAGGGCTAGATCTGGGGCGGGATCGCCGTACTCGTAGACATTTTGGAGGAGGGAGGAAGAATAAAAGGCACGCTGATGACGTGGCGGGGTGATCCGCGTGATCGATGATCTCGGCAGGCCCCGGCTTGGGTCCATCTTCTGCTGCTCGCGAGCTTTGGCCGACTCCTCAGCGGAACAGTGGAGCCTCTGCAGCTGTGGCTTCGCTTTTACCACTCGCTTCCCGCAGCCTCTCAAGATCTCAAGGATCTCAAGAATCTCCTGGTATCTCCAAGACTCCGAACAACTCGAACTTCACTTGAACTTGAACACTTGAACACAGAACACCACCTCTGGCAGCGACAACGGCGACGCACTGCTCTGGGTCTATACCGGCTCGATGGCGGACGGTCCGCGCTTGCCCACCGTTTGAGGGTTGCAAGCTATATCTCATGTGCGCAAGAGATTCGATGCCTGTTCAACTCGGGCTCGAGCCATTGGTTCCTCCTACCAGATAACTTTTTAGAAGACAATATCGACCCGTGCTGGCTCGTATACGCGTCAAAGCCAAGAGCGCTACATAGTTGCAAAGGATGCTGGCTTCAGGGAAGAGAAGCGGTCGCAAGACAGCTCTTCATTCTCCCTTTTTTTATCCTGCACTCAGTGCTCAAGCGCTCAAGCTCAAGCCCGGGTTCGACCTCCCTGCGTCTCATGATCATGCACCTCTGGGGTAGTTGACGACCTCTGGAGGTCTACGACTCTCATCACAAGCACGATCCAACCAGCTCGGTCGTGTCTTGACTCTTGAGATAATTACAGATGGTACCAACGAGACCCCCATCGGTCCTTGAGAACAGAGCAAAACAAAGCTCGATGACATGGCCCGGGCTCGAACCTGTCCGCAATTACTTTGTTGATCTTCCCCGATTCTGTGCAGGTGGCGACCATCCGCCCCCGGGCCTTCATGTTATACCTGATTTCCGATGTGGATGGGGCGTGTCGCAGCGAGATATCTAGATAATGCGAAGGATTCCATTCAATTATAATCAATATAGAATCAGTACGCGCCAGATCGCGGCGTGTCGCTCATGATTCAGATCAAATAGTCGGTGCCGTTTGTCTGTTCAGACCGACAAAAACCTTTTACTTGTTCCCCCTCCATGACCCGGGCTCGAATCGAACGAGCTCCGACGCGGTAGTCGCCCTTGTCGTTACTGAATGCGGGTGGCGACCATCGCCGCCGGGCCTTCGTACCTTCAGCACTTCATCACATTACCTGATTCACCTGAGTCTACGAAAGCACAGACGCTTGTGCCGATGAACCACTGTGAAGATAAGTTTTTAATGATTCCGAAATACTCACCTGATTACTGAACCGCCGATAGCAGTATCCCTACGAGTCGCTCACGATCCAGTTCAATTGCCCACTGACCGTTCAACACAGAAAAAGTCTCACTAACATCTATGAGTGATGCCCCGGGCTCGAGTCGAACGAGCGTACCACGGAATTGTACTGGAATTCGATCTGGGGTGTGGTGGGCGCCCACCGCCGCCGAGGCGTGTCTTCGAGTAGTTTTTGGGTGGGAGTAGGGCGTTGGGGCGTGAGGCTCGGGCGTCGAACAGAATATCAACTCGACGGGGTCGAGATCCAGCTTCGAGTCCGAACTTGGATCGAATAGGGACGGATTCCGAACGTTCAGATATCACCCGCGACTGGGTTACTTGTTGCGAGCGTGGTGACTTGACCCCCGCAGCGATGCGTTTTGGAGAACCCCGGGGATCAGAGTACCAGGGGAAACTTGAAGCTATGACTCGAGATCAAGCTTTATTCGTGCGACAGATTCCAGAGCCCAAGCAAGAATAATTGACGCGAAGTACGCGGGATGTAGTTTGCTTGGGAACAAGAATGGCTTCGGAAGAGGGGCAAGCAGCAGATAAGAAGTGCACAGAGGACAGTCGCGAGACGGGAAAAGCGCAATCAGCAGAGGTAGAAGGGTTTCATTTGTTCGTTTGAAGGGAGACAGAACGGGACATGCAACGCGGAGGGTGGCGGGCATTGTAGTGCGTGCGAGGTACAGAGAACGGCAAGAGACGTCTGGACAAGGACCCACGCGAAGGGACAGAGGAACGGACATAGAGATGAAGGGCACCGCTTGCGAGAGTGGAACCCGGAGAGCCCAACCGCAGGGTGGGATTGCGAGCGTAGTGCGAGCGATAACGGCGAAGGAGCTCGGCGAGGGGGCGCGAAAAGCGGGCAGTAGGCGCGTTGAGACCGAGCGAGCGCCGGGCAGCATACGCGGTAGACGGGCCAGGAGGTTGATATCGGAGCGCGCGTTCAGACGCATTGAGAATCAGTAAGCCGGGAGCTAGCGGGATGGACGGCACACATGCGTAGAAACTATAAGCCACGGATTGAACAGGTGTAATAAGCTCCTAGTGAAACTCAGGCGAAGATCGCGTCCGTACAAGGGCGCCGCGGCGGACGCGAGCCTGTGTGTGATTATAAGAGGCACAGGTACTTCTGAGATCACACACAAGATAGCGAGTAGGCGCTGGCCACTATGGGCCGCCGAGAGAGGGTTTCCATGCAGGCAGGAAAAGAAAGGTTCGTGTCACGCAGCGATTGGGGAGGGAGGCAGCGCCGGCGGGCCGATTCAAAGAAAGCAACGGGGGTCGCATCTGCGCGGAACCGAGCAGCTGGCTTGAAGGCGGGCATGCTCGTCTACAGGATGAGAGCGCCGTGGGTCGTATGGATCGAGGTAAGGGTTGGGCGCGCTGGGCTCGTAGGCGTGTTAGAGGAAACAGGAAACAAGCGATGACGTGGCGGCATCCCGCTGCTGTGATCAGACCTGCGCCGCTGATCCCGGCAATCGGCAGCGCATTTCCTTGTTCAATCTCAGTTGAATCTCTTTCGGGAGTGCCACAGCGTTGAGAATAGCAAGTTCTCGCGGCGGCGCCTCTCCTCTCGCCGCCATGTCTTTCCCACCTGCAAAAAAGAAGACCACTTAACCGCGCGGCGCCTGCCGTTCCGCGCGGTTTGTTCGTGGTTGACGCGATTCATTTATTGTTGTTGATAGTATCAGCTCATCCACAGCACGCACACGTACATCAGGAAAAATATGGCTGGCTACGACGCCCAATGTAGCCCATGTAGCTGCCGTAGCACTGTAGATACCCCCCTGAAATATAGCGTGATGTAGTCCTGCGCCAAGACTATGGACTACTATATTTGTTACATAGTCACGCGCATTGTCTACAGAGCACCGTAGCTGGCCAGCTACGTAGCATATATAGCTTGACGTAGCACACAGTAGTCGTATTGCTTCAATGCATGGTTCATTGCAGGGTTGTCCAGGGCTAAAACTAGTTGCATGGAACAATAATATTAGAATATATTCATGCAGTGCGACGGCTACTGTATAGCACCCCGCCCTCCCGCTCCCCAGCACCACCCTCCAGCCCGTGCACCCACGCTGCCCCGCCCCAGCTCACGCCTCAAGCGCCTGCGACAATCGCGCTGCAAGCAGCTCCGCCGAGCCCCCGTCCGCCGCGATCCCCGCGCCTCCTCGATGTTCCAGCGCAGGCGCCCGCCGCGTGCACGACGGGGCAACACGTCGCGTGCACGGCTTCCCCGCGGTGGCGACAGCGGGGTCGACCACCCTGCATTCGCGCCCGGTGCTCTTGTACGTCGACTGCTCAGCACAGCACAGGCTTGGTAAGAAAGAATAAATCAATATGAATCATACAATGCAGGAGAGGCCAACTCACCGAAACTGCGGGCAGCGAGCTCGAAAGCGCGGGCGGCACCGATGTCACATCCAAACCACTCGTCGTGGACATTGATTGCCCCAGGTAAGACGTACTGTGGCCCACCTTCTGAGATCAGCGCGGCCATCAATACGCTCGTAGCCAGTGCGGACGAGGGAGGGAAAGGCGGACCTTTAGTGAACGCGCCAAAACCGTCCGTAATAAGCGAAAGGTGGGTAGCTAGTCATTGGTGGCAGTTGACGCAGCCTTGATGCAGATAGGCACATGGTTGACAGGGCTTGAGGCGGGGCAAAAGGAGACGAGCGAGTGAGTTGGGGCAAGAGGGACACACGGCTTGGGGAGTTGAGATAGATTGGTGGCCTTGAGGGTGTTTTGAGGCACAGACAAGCTGCTTGAGACTGGTCTTGCACCTGGGAGACAACGGCGAGGAGCGGCAGGCAGCGGGGAGGAGGGAAGATGGGGGACGACAAAAGTGCCACGTCGACAACCGCTTGATGATCATGAGATCTTGATGCGCACGGATCTGGCGCCGGGCCGGCGGAGTTTGAAAGACTTCTTCAAAATGCTCATCAGATGCCCCATGTCACTGGTCGTTTGCTTGCGTGGAAGCCTTGCGAACACAAAAGAAATGCTTTCTGGCTGTGACACAGACATTTCATAAGACAAAGGTGTGCTAAGATGTGTCCCAAAGCCAGAAGACGCGAAAGCGAGATGTGTATAATGTGGCGGTGTGAGATCAGTTTGCCGCCGTAGCTTGGCGGGCTGCGCGCATAGCTCAACATTGCAACAGTGCACATCAATGATGTGCTACATATGGGTGCCGGGATGCTACAGAGCCTACATGAACTACGGAGGTTATCGCGCATCTACACAGTGCTATCATCCGCAACATATCTAACCGGGCAACAAATGCCCAGACAACTTTTCCTGATGTATGGGCGGAATACTGTGCAAAAAGTATTTTTGTCAACTTACCGAAAATTCCAAAAAAATTGACAACAACTTTCAAATGAGTGACGAGTTGATGAAAACGTATGGCACATATACTGTGCAAAAAATAATTGATCACAACCTCTCCTTGAATACAGGGTTTTCGACTACATCTACATCTTTTTTGCAATCAGCTTACATCTCAACCATCCAGCTTACATCTGATCTTCCCCAGGAGTTACAACTAGCTAGCAAGGGATTGCAACTCCCAAGATTACTTCTGAGGGACTTTGAGTTGAGGATTTCTCGAAGGCCTTGATTAATTGATCGAAACAATGATCTTGCCATCGTGCCGAGGAAAGAAAGAACAAGCGATGACGTGGCGGCGTGTCCCGCTGTGATCCGACCTGCGCCGCTGATCCCGGCAATCGGCAGCGCATTTCTTTGTTCAATCTCAGTTGAATCTCGTTCGGGGTGCCAGAGCGTTGGGAATTGCAAGTTCTTTACTCGCGGCGGCGCCTCTCCTGTTGCCGCCATATCTTTCCCACCTGCAAGCTCAAGAATCAAAAGAAGACCACATTACCGCGCGGCGCCTGCCGTTCCACGCGCTTCGTGGCTCGCCCGATTCATTTGTTGTTGATAGTACATATCACCTTGCAGTCAGCTTGTCCACAGCACGTACACGCTAATAAGCGCAGTTAATCGAAGAAAAAGAGGAACACTTCTCTCATAGTGTCCTACGGCCCGGGCTGGATTCGAACGAGCTCCGCCGCAATATAAGTGGTGACAACTATAAGCGGGTGGCGACCATCCGCCACCGGGCCTTCATCGTATCCCTGAGCTCCTCTCTTCAGGCGGTTTTGGTGGGATCGAAGACCGCCTCCGAGCTAACTCCGAGCCTCTCTCTTCCCAAAAGAAAATCCTCGACCGAGGTGCGGACTTGATTAACTGACATATTCCAGGGTAGAAGGCGAGATCCGCCGCGGCTGCGCTGCTGCCTCTTCATGTGCTGGCGACGTTAACGTCGTACCCGAAAGAAAAAGGACCTGATCCCCGCACAAGGCCCGGGCTCGAGTCGAACGAGCGTCCCACGAATTCGCTTTTGACGCCATCTGAGGTGTAGTAGGCGCCCACCGCCGCCGGGCCTTAATCTCAAAACCACTTTCCGGGTTAGATGGAGTGTTTTTTTGTCCTTGCAACAGCACCAGAGAAGATCGTCCAGCATCTGCAGAAACTTCCTCGATGCGGGGTGAGCGAGCGCATGGTTGAAATCCCTGGAACATACTTAAGTAGTCCTCGGCCATGAGCGCGGTTCCTCACTCGGATCCTGTGCGCTTTGAGACAGTGGTCACCCCGCATGGACCAGCTTGGGTCTCAGGCTGAGCGGAACAATCGAATTCGAGCCAATGAAGATGAGACAAGCTAGCGAGCGAGGCATCCCCCGCAACGGGGCCCTTGATAGGTTATTTCGAGAGTGAATCCGGGAACGCGAGTCGTCGCATTGCGTTTCCAGTTTGCGTTTCTGCTGTAAAATGAATATAGACCAGGGGCGCGTAGGTAGGGCGCAGACGAGGCCGAGTGGAAACTAGACTGCAAAGCGAGCCAGAAACTGAAGGAGGCAAAGCTGGCTAACTCGAGGTACGCGATCAGCTTGGAGCGCAGTGCATTCGTTGAGTGTAGACTACAGGATCCGAATCTAGAGTCGGCGCGCGCCTCGGAGAGAAGGGAAGTGCCGGGTGCAGCGTACGGAGGACAGAATACAGAGAAGAGATCGGGCAACGTGCGCTGAGCCGGATGCAGATTCACAGAGTCGCGCTGGCTAGGAAGCTAGAGCCCAAGTGACAGCTAGAGCGCAGGCTGGAGCGTGAAGCGACAACCGAGTCAGGCGTCAGAGTCAGAGTCAGTGGTGAGTCGAGCACGCGATCAGGCGAGGCAAAATCTAGAAACAAAACTCGGGTGCAAGATTGGTACGGAGCGAGATGGACAGCGCAGGGTGGTGTACGGAGGGGATCCCTGCGCGACGGCGCGGAGAACCCAGAGGCACGGATGATAATGAAAATCTGACAAGACAAGGCACTCGACGGACGACGCTGTGGCGGAGGCGCGAGGTTCAAGCATCAGAAATGCTGCATTCTGGATGCGCGGCGATGCATAGGAGCGGCGCACATGCTGGTATAGCCGGGCGCGCATAAAAGCTAGTATCGTTCGGGCCACCGTAATATGTGGAGCGCAGGGCGTCGTCGATTACGCGAGGATCGATCGCGGCAGGGAAAGCGGTGGAATCGAAAACGGGCGCGAGAAGGGGGTGACGTTGTAACTGTGAAGAGGGAGATGAGCGAGGGGCGGTGAAGGAATTTCGTGCAGAGGACGGGGTGCCACAAAGAGCGACGACAGGGCCGGACAGCGTTCAGTGACAGTGGGGGAAGGCAAGTGTGGTAGCCGCGGTGCATGCAAGGAGTGCAAGTGAAATCGAAGCGCAGAGGCTTCGGCGGGGAGTAGCAGCCATCTGAGGGCGCGGCGGACTGTGCATGCGACGAGCGCGCCCGTCGCAGAGCGCCGCCGCGGGTCAAAGAAGCAATACGAGCGTTCTCTAGGCCAGATGGGAGATCGTGAGTCGTGGGACGCTCGTAACGTAGATTGAGTGATGGCGCGATGACGGAGGGAGCATTTGTATCGAGTACAGCGTGCGCGGTAGAACGAAGCAGAAGATCGGCGCGAGAGTTACTGAGCAGAGTAAATGCAGATACGAGCGGCGTCCGTCTAGAAGATCTGATATCGGGCGAGAGATCTCACCGGGACCCCTAGCCCTTAAGTGAGCCGGGCGCGTCGTTGTAACTCGAAGCGAGGGTGCAACTAGTCATCAGCGACGAGCGAGGGAGGCACAAGCGGAAAGCGAGAAGGGGACAGCGGATATTCGGGAAGCGCGAGAGGGCACGCGCAGAGAGGAAGCGTTCTTTTGAGGTAGACGAGAGGGGATATCATGCGCAACATTGAATTCGGGGTTGCGGGATGATCTTGAAACGGAGCGAGGGGCGAAGGAGCAGCAGCGTACGGATGACGACTCCGACGAGGAGCGGCGCGCCAGCTGAACGGAGCCAGATAGATAGCTGCTAGGGTGAACGGCGCGTTAGTACGATTGATGCGTAGGGGCCCGGTAGAAAGCGGGCTAGGGGCCGGCGGCGGAGGCTGTGCGCAGATGCGCGCAAAGAGCGCGTCTGATGCCGCCCATAACCAGAGCGCCGCGGCCGTGAGATCGTCCGTCTGGGAGGCGGGCGCAGATCGGAGATCTGAGGAGATCTAGCCCCTAGCCATAGTATTAGATGAGCCCGGCGCCTCCGCAGAGCTTGAAGCGAGGCAAAAGTTCGTGTAGCGCAAAGTGCGCAGAGCCGTTGGCAGGGCCCGCGACGAAAGGGGGGCATGCGAGACGAGGCGGTGCGTTGGCTGGATTGCTCGGCCGACGGGCGGGCGCGGCCTAAGCGCTAAGCGCAGGCAGGGAGCGCCGCACTCACTGACATCTTGGAGGAAAGAGGAAGACAAGGCACGCCACGTGGCGCCGTATGATCCGGATCGGCGATCTCGGCAAACGCCGGCACTTCTAGGGGTCGATGCAACGCCAAGGTGCGCGGAGTCGTATGAGCGAGCGAAGGCGCAGGGGAAAGAGGAAGACGAGGATTGGCGGGGCGGCAGTAAGACGGAAAGCATCAGACCGACCTGCAAGAAAGCAAAGGAGCGGCGGCGTTGTAGCGAGATGGATCGAGACGAGGGAGCGGAGCGTGAGTTCGGTCGCAGCACTGAGTATAAGGTAGGGAGGCAAAGCGTGCGAGAGCCCGGCACCGTAGTGTTCGCCCGAAGAGCGCGGCCGACGCCGCCCGTACCAGAGCGCCACGGCGTCCGTCTAGGAGGCGGGGCCAGATGTGAGATCTTGCGAGACCCAACGTGATCTAGCCCCTAGCCCCTAAGTAGACACAATCGACCAGGCGCGTCCTTCGGAGCGTGTGCGAGACGAATGTTGGGCGTTTGGAGACGTGCAGATAGCTCGGCGACGCGAAGGGGTGTCGCCCCGCGTGCGAGAGGAAGCAGTTGGGTTGGCCGGGGCTGCAATATGCAATCCTCGGCGACGGCCAGGCAGCGTCTTGAGTTGGGTTCGACGCTTGGAGCACCGTGCACGTATACGTAGGCTGGAGCGTCTTGGAGGAGAGAGAAAGAGAAAGAAGACCGATGACGTGGCGGCACTTGATCCGATCACGCGGCAAACACCGGCACTGCATCCCTCAGGCCTCAATCCCAGTGAGAATCCCGTGTGCGCAGGTATGCTTAAATGTGCTCAAATGTGTTGATACAAATCAACCCACATTTGAGCATACCTGGCCACATTCAAGCACATATTCTGGACTGAGATGTGGCCAGGTACGCTCAGATGTGGCCTGAGATGCTTCGATATGCTACAATATGCTTCTTTCCGCTCCCTTACGATTGCTTCGCGTTTTGATTACAAAAGTATTCAATTTCTGATATAAAAATATAAAAATACATCGATAAATACACTAAGTCCGACGGCCGCAGCTTCGACAGCGAGAGCGCGCGGACAACATGGATGGGGGAGGGGAGGAAACCATGCTGATGCCGATGGCGGTCTGTGCTGAGCTACATGAGCATTAGTCATATAAATGGAGTGGGCACAAGTGGACACACCACCGTACTAAGGCATCGCCGACAACAACGTCCCAGGGGGGCGCACGAGATGCGTCGGCACGACTCGGACCTGTACAGTTGTCAGCGGAGTCAGGGCATGTGATATGACAATAGCTCACCTGGACGATGACGACAAGGAGGCGCGCTGGTAGAGACATGTGAGCGAGCAGTAGGTGACGAGATGCAAAAGGTAGCTCACCGTCGCAGCTGGAGAGGCTGACCAGGTCAGTTGACCGTCGCCTCACGGCAGTCGGCTTCTGCTTGCTGGGTGGTAGTAAGCAAGCTTCCGGCGAAACTCAAGAGGACATACCTAGGCGAAGGACTGCAAACGAGTTGCGCGGCAGGACCTGGGCAGTTGTGAGTATAGTCAGGGCATCTAAGATGAAGGAATCTCACGGTCCTGCGCATAGGCATTGGGTTGCGAAGAGGTATGTCGGTTGGGCGCTTCGCGGGATGGCGGGCCCTGGGACGTGGAGATCTTGACCCGGCGTAAGAGATCGTCGGCGTCTGCATCGATGTCGGAGACGACAAGCTGCGGATGAGCATGCTTGCATGAGGTTGCGACCGCTCTCGTTTGCGATCCGGACGTTTGCGCGGTCGGGTAGCACTGATGCGTGGTAAGCTTCGCAGCGGTGAGAGACAGCAAGCCACTCACCCGGTCTTTGCAGCTCTCCGCCGCGCCATGATGAGCCGCTCATCGAGGTTCGTTGGCTGGGCGCTCGAGCTCGCGCTCGAGGTCGACAAGCCTCTCGTTCCTGAACGGGGTGGACATGAGTGAGGCTCCTCGAGGAAGAGCGGCGAGACCTTGCCCTTGCGTGCGGGTCCTCGGCATGCATGGATAGCTCGCTCCTATTGGGTCGCGACTGTCCGGGTCGGTGCAGCGATAAGCTTTGAGAGCGATATTGAGGGTGATAGAAGCCTGTGCAGCATGGTCAGCAGCAGCACAGCCGACTGGGGGAAGCTCACCAATGCGAAAGCTGAAGTGCCTTTGGTACGACGAAGGAGAGGGAAGGGAAGGAGGCGTAGAGCGGCAGCAGCAAGGAAGGGTGACAAGAAGGTGCGGGGCCGAGGGCGAGGTCAAAGTGAGGAGAAAGACGGGGTAGAGAGAGTGCTGGAATGAGGTAGAGCAAGGGCGGGAGCGGGAAGGTAGCAGGAAGGAGGGATCTGGGAGGGGATGGTGGTAGGAGGAGAGTGACGCGGCAGAGGCACCGCCATCATCAACAGCTACAAACACTTGGCAAGCGCTTGATCGTCGCCGACGTTGAAAACGATTGCAAGCACGTCCCACGCTCCAAGTAAAAAAATGTTCGAAGATTGCAGGCAACCAGGAAGCAAAGTTCGGCGCCAAACCAGGTTATTTGTTGTCACTGTGTGGCTTCGTGCCACATATTAGCCGCATATACTCAGTCAGTCAGGCCAGAATCAGGCTGCGTGCAAGCTGTGCGGCGCGAGTTTGGTACTTATTATCATGAAAACAGCAACAAGTGTATAAGGGTTAGCATGAACCTCTCACCGGCACCCCATCTAACCTGTTGTATCAGTTGATTCGAGGTGCGATTCCGATGTGGAGGCGGTTGTTGCTGCTACCGTGACGGCGGCATTTCTATCTTTTTCAGCCTGCTTCAAGCGGGCAGCCTCCACTTTGAAACTCTAGATAATCGTGGTCGTCATTGCCTCGGCAATACAAATCAACATCCAGACATACCTCCTTCTCGGACTCCGTGA
This sequence comes from Mycena belliarum, assembly GCA_029282135.1. Taxonomy (NCBI): domain Eukaryota; kingdom Fungi; phylum Basidiomycota; class Agaricomycetes; order Agaricales; family Mycenaceae; genus Mycena; species Mycena belliarum. The sequence continues at coordinate 50,223 of JARJCN010000105.1, read as the reverse complement.
TTTTGTCGAATGCGTCCCTGACTTGAGCCGTGGTCGGTGCCGGATTTTTCTTTTCACTTTCCTGAGCACAGAAGTGGCGTCCAAAGACATTCCTAGCAATCAAGAGCAGTTATACTCTGGTGAAAAGGGTAACGGAACAACAAACCAGATTGTATGCGGTTCCCCGGGTTTGTGTTTTGTGGACGTGCCTCCGTCCTTGCGTTTTGTCCTCGGCTGCTTACTCGAATTTCTGGAGGAATGACCCGAAGCCTCGTTACGTCTTGATTCTAGACAGAAGTGAGCGACCGTGCTTGTATAGACACATAAAGGTTACCTTGTTCTTGTTCGACGGCCGCGAGGCGAGGGGATGGGACAGGCGTGATATCTCCGAACATTCCGTCACTGTATGGATAAGGCCAGATTGTTAGCATAAAATAACGAGAGAGCAAAAGCGAGTGTACAGTGGACTGCGTGTCTGTTGAATATTCATGAATAAGCAGGTAGAAAAATGAAATAAATCATACCGTTCCCGTTAGGATTGGTCCGGGCGGGGGACTCGAGTCACCTTGCCATTGGGCCGGTCGAAGAATAGGTGATATATCGGCGGAAAGAAGCAATGGAATGGGAAGATCAGCGACCACAGGTTCGGATAAACTAGGAGTTTCGGGGAGGGTACATTCATCCAGTGCAAGCTGAGCGCCCGGAACTAGAGTGAAAGTGATAGATGGAACGGCCGGGAGACCTCCAGACGTGGGATTCAGAGTGGATTCGGGTGGGGGGGTACCGATCAGATTGTCCGAGGAATCGTCGGTATTAGGAAAGACAGGGTCGTCGTATGCAGCCTCAGATTGCCCCACAGAGTCCTTCCAAGCGGGTACGGCTATCAGATCATCCAGGTCCGGCGGCAGAGCGGAGGTGGCCGGCGTCGACACTGAACTCGAGGAGGTTGCCAGCGTAACGTCAATATTTTTGACACGTTTGCTGGCCTTCTCGCCGACCTTCGTCTGTTTGCGTTTCCGCTTTTTCTCGCTCGTTAGCTTGGTGGTGGAGTCTTTGAGATCGTTCTTCCGGTAGCGCGCCCACTGAGCATATACGTTCGTACCCACAGCGTCGACTTTCCAATAGTTTTTGCCATAATTGAGCGCGGGAATTTGGGCGATCATGTTGCGACGGAAGTTGTTAGTGACTTCTGCGGAGGATTGGGACCAGGTGATAGGTGCTAGCTTGCGCTGTAACAAGGACTGGAACTCGAGTCTCGCACATTGGCGAGCATAATCGATCTCGTCGGGAGTAAATGGAGTCCCGTCGTGCTGTTCAAGAAAGCCGAGGACATTGGGCTTCTCGTCGTCATCTTCGGAGTCGTCAGAGTGGTTGCCAGATCTTTCGAACGAGACGTGGTCGTCGGAAGCCGATTGATGTCGTCGCCATTCTTTTTGTGTCCACCACCGAACATCGGGAAAATCATCCTGTTTCAGCAAATGAATATGGGCGGCCGACTTTGGTGCATCAGAGACAAGTTGGTTAGTGTTAGCGACGGTGATTCCCATGGGATTGGGGATTAGCGTGAATATTTGGGGGATACTCGTCGCGAGGGTAAGGTAAGCGGACCTAGGAGCAGAAAAGAATACAGGGAAAAACATAAAAAGTCATATGGCTCACTGTAGCGTATTATTCTGAATTGTTAAGGAGAGGATATCTTGCTGCAGCGTATTGTAATATGGATTGTTTTTGAGTTGCTCTGGACCAGCATGCGCGATAATATTCTACAGAGTCCAAATGAGTAGCTCCAATGGACGGAACACATACGCCCTACCTGTAGTTCAAAGTTATCCAAGCCAGCCGGTTGGTAAGGCCTGCGGAAGGGTTCGGCCGTTGCGCGTCGAGCCGGTCTATCAAGGTAATTGGGCAGCTCTGCCTCCGGTGAGTATTGGTCGGTATACTGGTTTGAGTGATGGTAGGTTGTGCGCCATTGCATGGGAGAGGATCCACGAGTAACAGACGACCTTGAGCTGTGTGAAGACGATGCTGCGGGAAGCGACATGGCAGAAGGCAAGCCACGCACACGTGATGTGACAGACGCGTCGCGCCACAGCAGGGAACATAGTAGTCGCCCGCTGGGGCCTACTAATACGGAAAAGTAGTAAGCACTAAACTTTCTTCAATGCGACTATTATTCCATGCCCTCCTCATCGGGTTCTCTATCTGCTGAGAGCTGGATGATGTCAAGTCCAGGCTTCTCGACAAGATAAAACCGGTCCTCCCCATTGTGCTTGTGAGGTACCATCGCTACAACTGAATGAATATAATGCGCACGGATGACTGATAGACCGGTCGGCGCTGTGCACGACCAGACTGTCTCGTACGAGCTGCGGAGAAGCTCTTCATCTGGCTGCGAGTAGAGCGCAAGCAGAGCGAGACAGCGTCCGTCCTTGGCGCAAAAGTAGAACTGAACCTCTCCTATTTCGTCGTGCCCTGTGGCGTTGAACTGTGTATACCAGTCAGGTGCAAAATCATCATGCAGTGTTTGAGCTGTAGACTGGCCTTTACATTCCTTGCCATCCGCACGTTCTTCAGGGGTTTCTGGCGCTCTTTCCAAGCCGAGCGTGCGATCTGCCCATTTGGGAGACGGAGACGGGCCCATCGCTTCAGCTTCAGATCTCCGGCCGGTTCCGCGTTGAGATATTTGCGGATCGCAAGGGCTTCATCACCGGTTACTCGATGTTGCCATTCATCCCGGGCGCGGAGAAGAACAAAGCCCCCGCCTACATCTCTCGATCCTCGCGGAAGTGGTGGATGACTACTCTCCCCGGTGATGTTGAGGTCAGGGAACATGGCCATCAGTGCATTGACCTGCGCTCTGCGAACACCACGTTCCGAGAGATTGGCGTACGGATTTGAGGGTTGTTTGACTTCCTCGCCTAAGTTCCCGATGGTCCGCTCAATCGGCCACTGCGTGTAATACGCCTGCGGTCCGATACGGATGGTCTCGGGCGCCAAATGAGTCATGGCGTGGACGGATTGACGGACAAAGTGAATGCGCTCAGCCATGCGTTGATAGTACAGATCCTCGAACTCCGTGACCCATGAAATCGCACGCTTGTGACCTTCGACGACATGTTCTCTGCGGATCTTGCGCTGGTGAAAGCATCGGATAACGGAGACTCCCTTGCAGTAGTGGCGCCAAAATTCGTCCGGAAGAATCCCGTGTAGGAGAGCTGGGCCCATGCCAATCATGTACAATAGCCATTCCCAGGCTTTATATCCGCTCGAAATCTTCTCGGCTGGGTTCCTCGGAGTTCGGTCAAATGACCCTGGAAAGTAGGGTGTTGCATCCGCGACCTCTTTACCATGCGCGTCCCAAACGGCCCCGATCAAAACCACCCAGGGCCATGCTTCTTTCGAGTCCGGCTTTTCGCACTCGATCTTGCCACGGAACAGGGAACTGAGGAGATCGGTCCAGTTGAGGCTCGCCCAGTGCATGAGATCGGAAGAAAAGGACCCGGGGACTCCCAATGTATGAGCGCGAGGTAGACCTAGAAATATGCTTGGTTTCGATATCCCCGTCGCTTTCCTGCGGCTCGCATATTCGGTTGGAGTCTTTGAATCGATAACGGAGGCGAGGTTGGTGAAGTACTCTGCCTCGGACGCGGGTGCGATTGTTCTCGCATCGACATCTTCGTGATCACAGCCCTTGACGTGGTAATTGTCGGGCTTTTTCATCACGGGGTAGTAAGTGGGTGCATTATTCTTGTGTCGTCCCTGGAGAGAGCAATATAACCTGCAGCCGTAGGCTCCGGTATGTCCGACGAAACCGTTCAGATGGGTCATTCCAGGGCCATCGGCCGTCTTGAGAAGGAGGAAAGGCCGCGAGGTGAAAACACGGTCCATTGATGAGTCCCAGATGCGCAATCCTTCTCGTTGGAGAGCGGAAAGATGATGAGTGCTAGGGAAGTTGAAGGAGTCCATATGCTTGGGTGGATTCGGCCCGCCAATGAAGAAGTCGGGCAGGACGTAGGCCTTTCTGTACCGTTTGTCCGGATTCAAGTCAGCCACGATCCATATCGAAATCCAGCAGTCGGAGGCTTTATTACGGTAAAGCTGGGCACCGTCGATAGAGCCGATGATGACAATATCGTCGGCTGCGATATCACCGCGTTCGACCGCGTCCAAATACTCTTTTCCGTGAAAGATATCTTCGTACACCTATAAGTTTCTATGGTAAGTGCTGTGGTCTGCGACGCAAGCTGTGATCTACCTCGATCAAACCGTCGTAAGCTTCGAGGTCAGAGCGAATTCTTTCGGTCTCGTCAAAACGATACCTCATATTTTCGGCTCCGTCGGGACTGCGGAACAGCGCCTGAAGTTGCGGTCCGAGGGGGATGGTGTAAAATTCACGAGCAGCGCCTTTCTCGGTGTATCGTTCCGCGCCGCACTTCGGGCAAGTACTTCGCGCAGCAAAGGGCCCTGTGTATGCGATGCAGGTGTTGGGACACATGTGGTGTAGGAGGGGTGAGACACCGGTCATCTCTTCGATTTTCTTCTTCATCTGGTGGTGCGTTAGGATGGGATCTCCCGGATGGCGTCGGAGAGTCGCAGCGCGGACATCGCTATATGTTTGCTCGGACGCGTCCGAAGTTGCCAGAAACAACTCGACTGAAAAGCGGAGGTCGGGGTCGGAAAGATCCAGCTGTGATTGCACCGGATTGCGGAGACGTTCGATAATATCGGCATCGAGACTGCTGTTGTCGAGCGTGGCATTTTTGACAGCCTCTATAAAGTCGAGCGTGATGGAAATGTCTTCGAGGCGCTCAGCCGGCACCAGAGGCACATTGTGAGCAGCCGTGTCTTGTTTTTCTTCCTCGTCCGACTCTGGATCGGGATGTGCCAGACTTCCCGGATCGTATTCGTCGCATTCAATTGATGGGGAGGGAGATCTTGAAAAAAGGCCATCGTCGGGAAGCTGAGATTGCAGCGCAAGATCAAGAGAAGCCGTAGAATTGAGTGAGAGAGTTTACAGGGTGTGTATCTACTTCTTCATTGTCAGACTGTGCGTAGTTGTCGGTCCGCTGTTTTTTGCGTGGTCGCTCCTCGGAAGCACTGCGCGTATCTTGGTGGCCCGAGTCATCTTCTTCACTAGGAGACTCTTGTGATGAGTCCGAGGTGTCGTCGTCGGCTGGAGAGCACTCGGCGGAGGCGGGAGCAGCGGTGTCGCGGAAGCGGGCATGGGAGTACCAGGTGCTGCGGCCGACCAGTTTTTGGCCCCGGCAATGGCGCTGGCAGGTGCAGACATATGTCTTGTCCGAGTTGTCTGAGTCGCTCATATCCAGGGCGTCGAGAACAAGACGGTCGAGGCAGCTGCAGGTCGATGCGCTGGCGAGAAGTCGAGACAGTTGATCCGCCGATCGAATCAGCTTCCTGAGGATCTGATCCGATGATCGCAACTAATCTCATGTGCGCCTGAGCAGATATGAGCATCTGGACCATATCTGGCCACATTTGAGCGTACCTGCGCACACGGGATTCTCACTGGGCCTCAATATCCAATGCTCTGCAGCACCGAAGTGCTCTATGCGCAACCCTGCGCTGACACCGGCGTCTCCAATTCTGATGCATGATGGATCCATGGAATTGTCATTCCACCAACCAATTCACCGAATTAATCCTGCTTTGTTGAAGCTCCCGCATTTTGGGCTAGGTACCTGAGCCTGAACACTCGTACCGCAATTGAAATCCCACCGCATCAAATCAAGTCCGGAAGAACTACAAGCTGGACCAACGAAACAACACCCTTTGGCCCTTCAACAGATAAAAATTTGATACGAAAGTCGCCTGGAAATGACCCGGGCTCGATTCGAACGAGCTGCCCCGCGAATGCAAGCTACGATTATCCATACTGTATGCGGGTGGCGACCATCGCCACCGGGCCTTTATCGCATCTCTCAACAGCTGAGTAGTTCCTGTCCGAGAACAGGATGATTCGCACAAAAAGGATAATACGAAAAATCACCGAAGGACTCACCTGTATATTGAACCGCGGTACCAGCATCCCTGCGCTTCGCCCACGATCCAGGTCGAACACCCACTGACCGTTCAAACAGACAAAAATCACACTTTCAGCCGGTCATGGCCCGGGCTCGAGTCGAACGAGCTCCCCGCGATAACCATTGACAGCGCCTACGATGTGCGTCGACGAGTGGCGACCGTCCGCCGCCGGGCCTTAGCGTCGAACCTACTTTCCGGGTGAGGTCAAAGATTTCTGGTGTGCCAGGGATGCGGAGGCAATGAGATCGCCTGATAGCCCCAGGGATGAGTTGTGACCTCAGCGTGTGAGGTTCGACTCAGCTTGATTCGAGTTCGTCCGCCCAGATGGATGCAGACATGCGCTCGAGGTTTCCGTGCCACCAAGCCGGATTCGATGGAGCGCGTGGAAGATATGGCCAAGGAAGATCCGGGCAAGGAAGGAGCCGTAGAAATGAAACACAGAGATACCGAGAGCGCAAGCGCGGCCTGGGATTGTGAGCGCGGTGCGGGTTCGGCTGCTTCCGTTCGATCTTCGCGAGCAATGATAGATTGGCTGAGAGCAGCGTACTGGCGCAGCAGAGGAGCTGCGTGCGAGGGCGCGAAATGGGCAGTCAGCGCGTGGGACCAAGGGAAAGCCGGGCGGCCTAAGGACGGAAGCCCGGTACGCTGCACCGAGCGACGGTATGGGCGTCCGGAGTCATAAGGCAGCGCACGTTCGAACGCACCGAGCATAAGTAAGACGGGCGCGGACAGCGTTGTCGTGGCATTCGACAGCCGTGCGATCGATTTGGCGGGAGTTTCTGGTTGGGGTTTTGAATTTGGGTCGGGTGGAGGTAGTTGAATGCGAAGAGAACCCGCAAGGAAGCTCGAGAGCCAAGGCGAAGACGAAGGGCTAGAGGCGAAGCATAGAAACCAAAGGTGGGGGACAAAAACCGAAACTTACAGCCAGAGACAGGAGAACAAAGTATATCGAAAAGGAAAGCAAGAGCGCGGCACAGCAGAAGTAGATCGAGACGAGAGAGCACGCTTGAAGCGCTGCGGCTGAAGTAAAGTGCCAGGCACGTAGGCAGCAGGGCTGGGCCTGAATTGCCGCGAAGCGCGACTGGAATGTAGGTGAGCCGCGAGGTCGAAAGTGGCGCGGCGACACGTACGGGGCTCCCGCGTGTCGCGCGCAGCGGCTATGCGCCGGGCGGCATGAACGAGTCAGACCCGCTCCCAGCTGCAGTAGAGCGCGCCCGTCGGAGAGCGCCACAAGAGGCGGGCACAGATCTGAGATCGCGCAAGATCTAGCGGGACCAGCCCCTAGCTCTGGCTCTAGAAGGCGTATCCATAGCAACGAGTGCCCTCCAAAGCAGAGGTTTGTAAGTTCGTATAACGCAGCGTTCGGAGACGTCGACAGCGTCCGTGCGCGACCGCAGCCGCGCAGCGGGGCGAATTGAAGAAACCAAGTCGGCCGGCGCATCCGTGCGGGACCGAGCAATTGCCATGAGAGGTGCGACACTCGTTGCAGGGAGGAGGCTGCCGTGTATCAGGTGGATCGACCGTCCGACTCTTGGGCGCGGTGGAAGGAAGAAGCAAGAAAGAAGGAAAGAAGAAGCGATGACGTGGCGGCGCGTGCCGCTCGTCCCGATGTGATCCGAGGTGCCGATCTCGGCAAGCTCCGGTGCATTTCTTGGTCAATATTTCAATCTCAGGAGCGCTACAGTGTTGCGCTCAGGGGATTTCTTGTTCGCGCACTGGCGGCGGTGCCTCCCCTCTCGATGATGTGCTCGCGTTTCCCGACCACAGAACGACGCTAGAGACACCGTGGTTTAAATTTCTGCTATCCTTTTCATGGTTGTTTATATCATATCAACCTTGTATCAACCTATCGATAGCACGTAGACGCCAGAAACCGTCCAAACGTTTAACTCCACGAACTGAGTGCCCCACGTCCGTTCAAAAAGTCGAAAACCTCTATGGCGCCAATACGCGATGGCCCGGGGCTCGAGTCGAACGAGCTTCCCTGCAATCATCAGATCACTATCCCCAAACTATCCCGCAATGCAACATGCATGCAGGAGGAACCACCTGCCACCGGGCCGTCCCCGCAGACCGTTCTTCCGATCTATAGACGGCCCGGGGACGATTCGTGCAACCGGTCCTCAAGACTCAGTACCACAAATTGAAACTGCGCCGCCGGTGAACAATGGCTGGCAGTCATGATCATGTGTCCTCGAAACAAGACAAAAACATCGGAGCACCGTTTGAAGCGGCCCGGGCTCGAGTCGAACGAGCTTTCCTGCGAGATTTCAGCAACAGTCGGCACCGTATGCAGGTGGCCACCATCCGCCGCCGGGCCTCCATACGAACAAGGGGCAATTTCTGCACACTGCAGACGCGAGGTATCTCGACACCGCGAACAATTATAAGATACTTACTCGTTTGATCTTATTCTATTCCAACCTTGAGTGCGAATCTAGACAAAAACGGCATTGCATCAAGAATGAGGACCTGGCTCGGGTCGAACGAGCCCCCCGCGATACCTTCAGGTTCTATATACACCGGATGCGGGTGGCGCCGATACGCCGCCGGGCCTCGTTTCCCAACATGGTTTCCGTGATAAAAGTAGAGTCGTGCTGGGGCGGGGGGAATAACGGCCGCGAGATCTGCTGCTCCGGGAGCCAGTCAGAGCCCAGCCGGGGGTTGAAAATGCATATAATATACCAAGGTCCTGAGACCCGACCGCGGCTCTTTTCTCGGGGCTAGCACGCCTGAAGTGAGGCAGCTCGGGCCCGTACGAATCGAACTCGCATGGAGATTCGGATCGCGGGAGCGAGCGAGCGAGGTAAGCACCGCAATGGCTTTGGTCCAGGTACTTGGATGCAGGATATAGTTGCGAAGGTCCCAGCCATCACGCATGTTGCTGACACTCCGTGTCCACTGGATCGCGCGACGGGGACGCGGTGTGCGGTGCACGGAGGGATGGGGCCGGGCGCGTGCATGGGCGCTAAGAACTGAGCGAGGGACGGGCGGCGTGGATGGAAACCCGAGAAGACAAGGGACGAGAACGATTTGAGACAGCCCTAGCAACTGTGTTATTCAGCCGCTGGGCGTTCGTGGCGGCGAGAATTCGAGCCGATGTCAGTCCCCGGGGTCGTGCTTGAGCGAAGATCAAAGATGAAGCCCAGGTCACGAAGCCCAGGTCGCCGTCGAAGGGAAGACTAGAACAACACTCGGAGGGACGACAGAGGCAGGGGTGGGGTGAAAAAGACAGAGAATCAGATGTACAGATCTAAAATGATTCGAAGCGAGACAGAGAGGGCCAGGTGTAAGAACTGGCACGGATACTTGCGGCGCAATTGGGTTGCCACGCGTTGCGCAGCAGCGGCGAAAGAGGGAAGTAATGCGCGCGGTTGCACGGAAGAGATGCATAGAGCGGGAGCGAGGACGCGTACGTGAGCCGATCGCGCACAGCCAGAATCGGGGAGGGGATTGGTGTCCAGGATTTGAAAGCGTGAGAAGAGGAGCAGAGCGCAGCCGCAGATTATTCGAGAGTAGCGCGCGGGGTGGCGTACAGAATGATGGTGACGAGAGGGCACGAGGATGAACGCGGGGGACGTCGGTGAAGTGAAGGAGCGTGCGCATTCGTTAGACGGAGGGCCCAACCGTCGTAAACCGTTCGAGGAAGGGCTTGGGTACAGCGGAGTTGGAGCGTGAGAGTAATGGAGCGCCGAGTCTAGCGGGGAGGAGCAAGCTTGCGAGGACCCGTCGGCGTCAGATGCGCCAGAAGAGCGCGCCCGAAGGAGAGTGCCGTCGCAGATGGGTGAAATCTCCCGTCTAAGAGGCAGCGCCAGATGTAAAATGGCGCGACATAGAGCCACTAGCCTCTGAGTTGGCCAGGCGCGTCGATAGAAGATGAGTCGACGCGAGGGCATGGGAAGCAGCGTTCCCCGACCCCGTCGCACGCCGTGGAAGCGGAACGTCGCGTTCAGGGATTGACAGCATCGGAGCCACTCGGAGAATTCAAATGGGACGGCGGGACGGCGGGCGGAGACGTGCGGACTAGGTCGTGTTGCTTAGCAACGCGCGGGATAGCGCTGTGAGTTGTGTGGCTCCAGGGCGAGATCGCCGGACTCATAGACATTGGAGGAAGGAGGAAAGCAGAAGAGGCGGCACGCCGATGACGTGGCGTCGCCGCGTGAATCGGGGTGATCCGCGTGATCGGCGATCTCGGCAAGGCCGGCTTTGGTCAATCCTGCGGCTCGCAAGCTTTGGCCGACTCCTCAGTGGATAATCGATGATCTTGCAGCTGTGTCTTCGCTGCTCCTATCCGCTTCCCGCAGCCTCTCAAGATCTCAAGGATCCCCTGGTATTTTCAAGACTCCAACAAAGATTGAACTTCAACGTCAAGAAGTTGAACTTGAACACAGAACACCACCTCTGGCAGCGACAACGGCGACGCACTGCTCTGGGTCTATACCGGCTCGATGGCGGACGGTCCACGCTTGCCCACCGTTTGAGGGTTGCAAGCTATATCTCATGTGCGCAAGAGATTCGATGCCTGTTCAACTCGGGCTCGAGCCATTGGTTCCTCCTACCAGATAACTTCTTAGAAGACAATATCGACCCGTGCTGGCTCGTATACGCGTCAAAGCCAAGAGCGCTACATAGTTGCAAAGGATGCTGGCTTCAGGGAAGAGAAGCGGTCGCAAGACAGCTCTTCATTCTCCCTTTTTTTATCCTGCACTCAGTGCTCAAGCGCTCAAGCTCAAGCCCGGGTTCGACCTCCCTGCGTCTCATGATCATGCACCTCTGGGGTAGTTGACGACCTCTGGAGGTCTACGACTCTCATCACAAGCACGATCCAACCAGCTCGGTCGTGTCTTGACTCTTGAGATAATTACAGATGGTTTCAACGAGACCCCAATCGGTCCTTGAGAACAGAGCAATAACCGGCTCGATGACATGGCCGGGGCCTGAAGCTGTCCGCAATTACTTTGTTGATCTTTCCCGACTCTGTGCAGGTGGCGACCGGCGACCATCCGCCCCCTGGCCTTCATTCACATGTTATACGTGATTTCCGATGTGGATGGGGCGTGTCGCAGCGAGATATCTAGATAATGCGAAGAATTCCATTCAATTATAATCAATACAGAATCAGTACGCGCCAGATCGCGGCGCGTCGCTCATGATTCAGCTCAAATAATCGGTGCCGTTTGTCTGTTCAGACCGACAAAAACCTTTTACTTGTTCCCCCTCCATGACCCGGGCTCGGATCGAACGAGCTCCGACGCGGTAGTCGCCCTTGTCGTTACTGAATGCGGGTGGCGACCATCGCCGCCGGGCCTTCGTAGCTTCAAGCTTCATCGCATACCTGATTCACAGTCTACGGACGCAAAGACCCTTGTGGGCGATGAACCACTGTGAAGATAATTTCTTGATGATCGTGAAATCCTCACCAGGATATTGTAACCTATCCCTGCGCTTCCCCCACGGTTCAAGTCTAATACCCACTGACCGTTCACAACTGAAAGAAAAACCTGCCGTATGTTACCTCATGCCCCGGCCTCGAGTCGAACGAGCGTACCACGGAGTTGTACTGGAATTCGATCATGGGGTGTGGTGGGCGCCTACCGCCGCCGGGGCGTGTCTTCAGAGATACTTTATGGGGGGGGATGAGGGTGCTCTGACGTGCAGTTGTCCAGGGAAACTCGGGCGTTGAACTGAATCTCCGACAAGTCGGGTTCGAGATCAAGCTCCAGCGTCGAACTCAGATCGAATAAGGCTGTGGTTACTTGCATTCCAGAGAGTGTAACTGACCCCTAGCCCCGCAGCGATGCGTTCTTCGAAGAACGACAGGCCCCGGAGTACTAGGGGGTACGTAGAGTTGAGAGCGGGCCTTCGTGCGTCGAAAGACAAACAGAGCCCACGAACGAGTGACGCCAGGTACGCGGGGTGTCATTCAATACAACGAGGATGGCTTCGCAAGAGACGAAAACAACATAGTAAACTGAGGCCGAGGCTCGTCGGGGAGGAGCGAGCCTAGAGATAAAAGGCACAACCAGTGAACGAAAGCGGACAGGGGATAGTCGAGAGACGCCCCAGACCCAAAGAGCAATCCACACAGACACAGAAGATTTGGCCAGACGTCTGGCCAAGGATCCATGCGCAGAGACAGAGGAAGGAATCCGGGGAGCCAAACCGCAGAGCGGGATTGCGAGCGTCGTGAAAACGTCGGGGTTAGCTGGCGCTGCTTTTGTTCGGTCTTCGAATGCGTGATAACGGCGAAGGACCTCGGCGCGGGCGCGAAAAGCGGGCGGTAAGCGCGTTGGGAGTACTACGCGAGCACCGGGAGGCATAAGGAAAGAAACGGGGTAGATGGTCCAGGAGGTCGATATCTGAGCGTGCGTTCGAACGCTGAGAATCAGTAAGCCGGGAGCTAGCGGGATAGACGGCGCAGCTCATCTTTCAGCTATGCGCCACGGATATACCAGGCCAATATGCTCCCAGTAAAACCCACGCGAAGATCCCATCCGTACAAGGACGCCGCGGCGGATGCGAGCCCAATGGGCACAACTAGATCTGAGATCGCGCACAAGATAGCGAGTAGCCACTGGCCCCTATGGGCCACCGAGAGAGAATTTCCATCGAAACGAGAGTGCAACTCAAGGGCAGGGAAAGAAAGGTTCGTGTAACGCAGCGATTGGGGAGGGAGACAGCGGGCAGATTTGGCGGAAGCGAGACGGGGTCGCATCTGCGCGGAACCGAGCGGCTGGCTTGAAGGCGGGCATGCTCGAGTGCTCGTTGTTGGGATGAGAGCGCCGCGGGTCGGATGGATCGAGGTAAGGGTTGGGCGCGCTGGGCTCGTAGGCGTGTTGGAGGAAAGAGGAAAGAGGAAACAAGCGATGACGTGGCGGCATGTCCCGCTGATGTGATCCGATCTGCGCCGCTGATCCCGGCAATCGCCGGGGCATTTCTTTGTTCGATCTGAGAATCTCAGTTGAATGTCTTTCGGGAGTGCCACAGCGTTGAGGAGCAAGTTCCTTACTCGCGGCGGCGCCTCTCCTCTCGCCGCCATATCTTTCCCACCTGCGAGCTCGAGAATCAACAGAATAACCGCGCGGCGCCTGCCGTTCCACGCGGTTCGTTCGTGGTTCGCCGGACTCATTTGTTGTTGGTAGTACCAGCTCATCCACAGCACGTTAATCGAAGAAATAGAGGAACACTTGTCCTACGGCCCGGGCTCGATTCGAACGAGCTCCGCCGCGATAATCATCCCAATCAGTGACAACTATAAGCGGGTGGCGACCATCCGCCACCGGGCCTTCATCGTATCCCTGAGTTCCTATCTTCAGGCGCTTTTGGTGGGGTCAAAGACCGCCTCCGAGCCAACTCCGAGCTCTCTTCCCAAAAGAGAATCCTCGACCGAGGTGCGGACTTGACTGACTACGAAGTTGAAGAGAAACCAGACTGAAACGCGAAGGTGAAAAAGATTAGAGGCAGAGCTGGCTAGCTTGAAGCACGCGATCAGCTCGAAGCGCGTTCGCAGGATCCGGAAATAGACGCCGGATACTCAGTTTGCGGAGAGGAAGACGAACACAGAAAGAGCTTGGGGCAGCGTACACTGTGGATTTGGGTGCAGCGCGCGAGCGGGTAGAACTCCAAACTCGGTTCATGGGTACGGAGCGCCGGAAGGCGCAGTTAGGGCGGTGTACGGAGGGGAACCCCTTAGCACGACGGCACAGACAGTCCAGGGGCACCGATAAGAAAGCCAAAAAAGCTCTCGACGGAATTACCCGCTGGCGGCAACGCGAGGTTTGCGCGTCGATGATAATGCTGCATTCTGGGGCCGACGAGGGTGGAGAAGTGGAATGCGCGGGCAATGCATGGAGCGCCGGAGCGCGGAGGCGTACGGAATACGAGGTCGAAAGCGCAAAGCCGGACTTGTGGACGGAACCAGTGTCCAGGATTTGACGACGAGGAGTGGAGCCCTGACGCAGAGGATCGATGGGGCGCGCAGGGGGGGCATTGAATTAGAAACGGGCGCGAACGGAGGCTAAGGGCGACGAAAGAGCAGCGTATAGAGGGCAGGGGCGCCAGCAAGAAGGAAGACGGTGATAGACAGCAAGACGATACGTGCAGCGACCGAGGAAGGAAAGCGAGAGCTCAAAGCGCGTTGCAGTGCATGCGAGGCTGAGCAGATTGTGTGCGCAATTGCAGCGCAAAGGCTAGGGCGGGCAGTAGGAACCGTGCGAGGGCGGAGTGTGTATGGAAGAGCGCGCCCGTAGGAGAGCGCCTTGAGCGGTGGGTCAGAGAACCGATGAGCGTGGATTTGGAGGGTCGCTAGGCCAGATCGGCCGCGAAGATTGTGCGTCGCTCGTGCCGTAGATTGAGCGCAGCCAGTGGAAGCGTTTGCATCAAGTACGGCGGCATTGGATAGGGGAGCGGAGGCTCTCCGCGCGACATATACTCAGCAGAGCAAATGCAGATACAAGCGTGTGTCTAAGAGGCGAGGCCAGATCTGAGATCGCGCAAGATCCAACGGAATCGAGCCCCTGGACCCTAAGTTGCCACAGTATCTTTAAGAGCAAGGGTGTGCGAGGTGGGGTGCCAGAGCGCAGCATTCGTTGGCAGCAGCAGGGCGGCGTGAAGACAAGGAATCGGAGAGCTGATCAGAGGGTTTGCGTGCGGGACAAAACGGTTGCGTTGGCCGGGGCGAGACACTCGACTGACGTGCGGGGCAGCGTTAGTCGAGGCTGGAAGCGTCGCGCGTTGACTCGCACTTGCATACGCGTTGGAAGGAGGAAGAGGAAAGAGTGAAGGTCACAGCGATGACATGGGCCACGTGGCGCTGCGGTATGATCCGCGGGAAGTCGGCGATCTCGGCAAACGCCGGTGGTTTGCCTGGACGGTTGCTGGACGGCCACAAGCCTTTGCATTCGAACCTTGCTTTTTTTCTCTTTTTTTTTGCGACGCCTTGGTGGGAGTGGTACCCTGGTTCCCCACCTGCTCTATTGCAGGTTCAACTTGGAAACAAGAACACCTCGTCTGGCAGCTACAAGCCTACAACGCAACTACAACGCTGATGCGCCGCTTCTACCTTTCATCGGTTCGATGGCGGACGGTCCGCGCCTGCCCACTATGCCCTCCGTTCATGGTGTCTACATAGCGCAGGAGACGCTCGTTCGACCCGGGCTCGAACCATTGGTCTGAAGTTCCTTTTTGGAGCAGTATTGCCCCGTTCAAGACCCTTCGGTATCTCGCGCGGGGATATCAATCGGGCTCGAGAAAGAGCCTCGGACAATGCCGAGCCCGTCCCAAATAATAAAACAGAACAATGTTAATGCGTGTAGTGTGTCATAGACTCTATCCGGGACTCAGCACGCTGCTGCCCCTGCAGTTCATGGGCGACCGCCGACTGCCGATCGCTATCCCAAAAGCCCTTCCTTGTTGTTAAAATGCAGCGCTGGGGAACGACCCAAAACCGATATGCCCTCCGAATTCACCCGAGTCTCGAACCACTGGTAAAGAACACCACTCCATTCATGACAAAGTTCAGGTGACAGTCGATCCCCCTTGAATCTTCACCGCAAAAAGACAAACCGATATGAGCCAGTATTGCCCAGGCTCGAATCGAACGAGCGCCCCGCGATAAGTTGATTCAACTTTCTACATCGTGTACGGGTGGCGACCATCCGCCCCCGGGCCTTCATCGAGTACGGGATTCCCGATATGGATGGGACCCATTTCCGCGCGGATGCGTGTCACAGCGAGATATTGAGAGATAGTTAACGCAGAGAATCTCATTCAATACGCACTAGTGTCGCTCATGATTCAGTTCGAATACTTGGTGCCGTATCTCCGTTTGAGTAGACAAAAACCTTGTGGTGCTACTTCCTCCATGACCCAGGCTCGAATCGAACGAGCTTTCCGCAGTTGTGATCGTCATCGTGCACCATATGCATATGCGGTGGCGACCATCGCCGCCGGGCCTTCATAGCTTCATAGCTTCAAGCTCCATCGCCTACCTGATTCACATTTCCCAGTCTACGAAAGCAAAGACCCTTTAGCAATGACATTAATGGTGAGAAGATTTTCGAAATCCTCACCTGGTTATTGATGCGCGGATACCAGTGGCAGTATCCCCGCCAGTGGCTCACGATCCAGGTCGAATACCCACTGACCGGTCAAAACAGACAAAAGTCTCAGGGATTGACTTGTTATGGCCCGGGCTCGAGTCGAACGAGCTTCCCTGCAATCATCAGATCACTATCATGCAGTGCAACATGCATGCAGGAGGAACCACCTGCCACCGGGCCGTCCCCGCAGACCTTTCTTCCGATTTATAGACGGGACGATTCGTGCAAATGCTATTCGCAGAAATCTAGATCAAGGTTCAACCGGTCCTCAAGACTCAGTACATACCACAAATTGAAACTGCGCCGCCGGTGAACAATGGCTGGCAGTCATGATCATGTGT
This sequence comes from Mycena belliarum, assembly GCA_029282135.1. NCBI lineage: Eukaryota > Fungi > Basidiomycota > Agaricomycetes > Agaricales > Mycenaceae > Mycena > Mycena belliarum. The sequence continues at coordinate 33,761 of JARJCN010000105.1, read as the reverse complement.
CCTCGAAACACGACAAAAACATCGAAGCAATCCTCCAATCCAAGCGGCCCGGGCTCGAGTCGAACGAGCTCCCCGCAATACCTTCAGGTTCTGTATACACCGGATGCGGGTGGCGCCGGTTCGCCGCCGGGCCTCGTTTCCGAGCTTGGTTTCCGTGATAAAAGTAGAGTCTTGCTGGGGTGCTAGGGATAGAGGTTGTGGGATCTGCTGCTCCGGGAGCCAGTCAGAGCGCAGACGGGGGTTGAAAGAGGTTGAAAGTCGCATACCACGGTCTTGACGCCCGAGTGTGGCTCTTTTTTCGGGGCTAGCGCGCCTGGAGACATTATCGCGTCAGGCAGCTCGGGTCCCGATGAATCATACGAATCGACATTGAATGAGGATCTGGAACGCGGGAGCGAGCGAGGTAAACACCGCAAAGAGATTGAGACTTGACTGCGAGAACCTTGTTGCAAAACGCATTGGGATGCATGAAGGGACCTGTTTTTGGCAGTCTGGACTCGCTGGATCGGGCGACGGGGACGCAGCGTGCGGCGCACCCAGGGATGGGTGCGCGCGCGGGAAACTGAACAATGGAAGGGCGGCGCGGATAGAAATAAAAGAAGCAAACGAGGTACGCATCGGAGACAAGAACAGCCGGCGGGCTCGAGCGAAAATCGAAGATGAAGCCGAGGTCGAAGGGAAGACGAGAACAGGAGTGGGAGGGACGTCAGACGAAGAGTCCGGGTGAGCGTGGGATTGAGCGAGGCGCGCAGAATCTAGCGCTAGAATACGGATCTAGCATTGGTAGGGAGCGAGACGAAGAAGACCTCGTGTAGCAACGGACGCGGACGCGGAGTCTGACGGCGTGATCCGCTTGTCGTGCGTTGTGCACCAGCGAGAGAGGAGGCACGGAACGCGCGCGGGTGCGCGTTGGAAAGATGCACAGATCGCAGAGACGCGAAAGCACTACCCGGCCAACAGAGTATTATCCGGGGAGGTAATTAGTGCTCAGAATTCGAAGGCATAAAAAGAGAGAAGAGGAACAGAGCGCGTGGGCCGAAAGTCGATAGCGGCGCGCGGGGGTGACTTCCAGAATTGCTAGCAAGGAGAGTGCACAAAGTATGACCGTGGAACGGCAGGGAATTAGAGGAGCGGGCGTAAGCCGTAGACGGACGACAGCGTGCATCAACCGTGGTGCAGCGTTCGAGGCAGAGATTGCCAATGCGCAGAGCGGAGCAGCAGTGTAGTCGGAGAGCTGAGTCTAGGGTGGGGAAGAGCAAGCGTGCGAGGGCTCGTCGGCGCGAGATGCGCCCGAGGAGCGCGCCCGACGCCGCCTGTACCAGAGCGTTGTGGGGAGATCGTACATCAGAGCGGCCTGAGATTACGCGACAGATATCGCGGGGAATCTAGGCCCTAGCCCCCGAGCTGAGCGGAGCGACAGAAGCGGGGGTATGGAACGTAGCGGTCAGGGAATTGCTGACAGGAGAGCCACTCGAAGAAAAGGTATCGGAGGGACGGCGGGACGGCGGGCGGAGACGAACGAGAGATATAGGCTGCGTTGCGTGGCAACGGGCGGAGAAGCGTGAGTTGCGTGTCTCCAGGGCAGGGACCGCCGTGCGCACTCAAAGACATCTTGGAGGAAGGAGGAAGAGAAGGAACGGCATGATGCATGATGACGTGGCGCCGCCGGAATCAGGATGATCCGCGTGATCGGCAATCTCGGCAAACTCCGGCTTCGGTCAATCTTCTGCGTCCCGCTAGCTTTGGCCGGCTCCTCAGTGGATAATCGATAGTCTTGCAGCTGTGTCTTCGCTTCTCCTAGCCGCTGCCCGCAGGCTCCTAAGTTCTCAAGGATCTCCTGGTATCTCCAAGCTCCAACAACTTGAAATTGGACAAGTTGAACTTGAACTTGAACACAGACACCGCCCGGCTCATATCGGCTCGATGGCGGACGGTCCGCGCTTGCCCAGTGTCGGCTGACACAACCATCTTACGTGCGCAAGAGATGCCCGTTCGACTCGGGCTCGAGCAATCGGTAATGATCGAACCATCCCTTTTTGACAGGATGGCTCGCACACTAGACGTCAAAGTACACCGAAAACGTTACGCGGGGTGCAAGGTAGCTTTGTTCCAGCACGAGAGGGGTACACAAACCGGTGCTTGTCCCATCATATCTACTGTTCCCTTCTAGACTGCACTGGCTCCCGCATTTTTGGCTAGGTGCTGTCCCGGGCCTGAGGCCTGAACACTCGTACCGCGATTGAGATCCCACCCCATCCAATCAACTCCGGAAGAGCTACAAGCTAGTCCAACGAGAGAGCGCCCTGTGGGCCCTTCAGCAGATAAAAAATCTCTAATCGGTCTGAGTGTTCAGCGAAAGCTCGGCTTTCACCGAGTCGACGCGAAGCTCCGAATGAACAAGCGCGCCAACATTCCAGAACCTCACGTTCCTCGGTGGAACTCTGGAGCCCGTTTAGCCGAAAAGCGACTCCCAAAGGGAGCCCGAATGAATTCGCATCGAGGGGTATAGTAACTACGAGAGGGGAAGTTGAGGGTGGAATGGAGGAAGGGAGCGGAGGAAACAGGAGCGAGGTGAAGAAACCGGGTAAACCACATAAGTAGGGTAAGAGGTAATGAATAATGACTAGGGCGGGTAGAGCACGAAACTAGTGACGCGTGTCGCTCAGTTTCTGGTAATAAGTACCAACAGAAGGGATGTTCGTACCTAGTGACGCGTGAAGACTTGCGAGGAGCAGCGGCTCGAGCGTCTATACGAGCACTAGGAGATACAGCGACCAACTAGACAGGTCTCAGTTAGTGCCCGTCGCGTTACTGTTCTCGAGCGAACATACCGAGTGACTTCAGCAAGCTAGCGGCGCTGCGACTGAGTCACTGGGAAGCTGAGAATCGGCGACGAAAATCTGAATCAGACGAGAGTCTCGAGTCAGATTCCGATAGCTCAGCGACAAGTCTCCGGATGAGACTTACCTGGGACGCGGAACGAGGAAGCGGGAGGTGAGAGCTCCTTCCTCGCACTGACCGTCCTAAGTAGCGAGAACTGGCGGGCCCAAGCACCCAGATCGAAGGGAAACACAAAAAGAGCCCGGCTCTGTATTGTGTGCTTGGGCCTCCAGCGGCGGACGCGCCTGTCACACCGGAGATTACCAAATTTCGGCCCGGCTTAGGTGCTAATCACATGTCGGAGTTTCAAATTGCAAGTAGGTCAAGCTGAAATGAGAGCCTTTTCATTGAGTATCAGTTGCGCTGATTTTGTAACTTGAACAAGTAGAATAAAAATGCTTTTTGGACGGACTGAAATGCAGCTGATATCTTAAAAATCAAATTGCATAGAAGGTGGGCTGAATCGAGAACTGAAACTATAGGTATCAATATTAGAAAAAGGGCAGCTCAAATGTAGCATCTCAGATGGGCCGAAAGCAATACTGGAACCTCGAGTTTTGGCTCACATTTCAGCTGCCCCGAAATGCGGGATTTCAGCTTTAGTTTAGGCACAAGCCGAAACGCAAGCCGAAACATGTAGTTTCGGGTACGCCGAAATTTAGTCGGCGGATGATCCGCCGCCTGTCCGCCGCTCATCCGCCGCTCATCTGCCGCCTGTCCGTCGCTCATCTGCAGCCCCTCCTCTGCAGAATAAGACTTGAAATATGCAGAGGATCCTGGGCGACGCTGGTGGACGGGTAGCGGACGCTCAGCGGATGGGCTGCAGATGAGCGACGGACAGGTGGCAGATGAGCGGCGGATGAGCGCCAGACAGGCGGCGGATCATCCGCCGACTAAATTTCGGCGCACCCGAAACTATATGTTTCGGCTTGCGTTTCGGCTTGTGCCTAAACTAAAGCTGGAATCCCGCATTTCGGGGCAGCTGAAATGTGAACCAAAACTCGAGGTTCCAGTATCGCTTGTGGCTCATCTGAGATGCTACAGTTGAGCTGCCCTTTTTCTAATATCGATACCTATAGTTTCAGTTCTCAATTCAGCCCACCTTCTATGCAATTTGATTTCTGAGATATCAGCTGCATTTCAGTCCATCCGAAAAGCATTTTTATTCTACTTGTTTAAGTTACAAAATCAGCGCAACTGATACTCAATGAAAAGGCTCTCATTTCAGCTTGACCTACTTGCAATTTGAAACTCCGACGTGTGATTAGCACCTAAGCCGAGCCGAAATTTAGCAATCTCCAGTGTGTGTCCCCGACGGGACCAAGCTCATCTCGTGACCGAGAGATCGGAGCTTGGAGTTCTCGGCCCGGCGGCATTCTCCGCGAGCTCAAATTTCTTTAGCTCAAGTGCGTCGAATATTGGGCCGAGTTGCCTGAGCGGAGTCACGGTGCCCACGACCGATTAGACTCGCGTAAACATTCTTTTTAAACCCCATGAAAAGATCGCAACCGAAATTGCGTGGGCTCGGTTCGAACGAGCTTCCCCGCAATTATCCTGCTAAAATCCGGAATTGTATGCAGGAGGCTGCCACCGCCGCCGGGCCTTCACCGCAGACCGGATTTCCGATCCATGGATGGGACAATCTGTGCGCACGCGAGAAATTTAGAGTAATCCAACTGGCAACAAAACCCGAGATAATTCTGAGAGTCTGCAGATACTGAGATCGCTCTGATTCTCTCTGGGTTTCCTCAGAATCCAGGTCGAATAGCCACTTCACACTGTTCATAAGAGACAAAAAGTATATACGCATCTGGCATAATGGCCCGGGCTCGAGTCGAACGAGCATCCCGCAATTCGGGCTTGTTTCTTTTATGAGGTGTGGTAGGCGCCCACCGCCGCCGGGCCTTAATCTCAAGCCTTCTTTCCGTGTGAGCGCTGAGCTGAAGGCTTTATTGCGTGGCAAGGATGCAACCGCAGAAGGTAATGGTCTAACATCCGACAGGATTTTGAATCAATCTGAGCTTAGCGAGCGCCTGGTTGAAATCCAGGCCTGGTCCCCGAGCGTGATCCCTTCAAGAGCTCTCGCTCATGTTCTCTTGAAACGATGCTCACGCGACATATAGCAAGTCGGGTCTTAGATTGAACGGAACAATCGAATTCGAGCCAATAAAGATGAGACAAGCTAGCGAGCGAGGCATCCGCCGCAACGGGGCCATTGATAAGTGATTTTCATGCTAAATACGAGTCGCTGCATTGCAATTCCAGTTCGCGTTTGTTCTCGGTGAAGCCCAATAGCGGGATATGGGCCACCAAAGCGCGCGCATATGGTGAAGTTGAGGATAGGGGCGACGACAAACGAAGCCCAAGAAAAACTAGACGGGAACACGGAGGTGAAAAAGATTAGAGGCAGAGCTGGCTAGCTTGAAGCACGCGATCAGCTCTAAGCGCGTTCGCAGGATCCGGAAATACACGCCGGATATTCAGTTTGCGGAGAGGAAGACGAACACAGAAAGAGCTTGGGGCAGCGTACACTGAGGATTTGGGTGCAGCGCGCGAGCAGGTAGAATTCCAAACTCGGTTCATGGGTCCGGAGCGAGATTGAAAGCGCCGGAAGGCGCAGTTAGGCGGTGTACGGAGGGGAACCCCTTAGCACGACGGGACGCGTACAGACTACGAGGTCGAAAGCGCAAAGCTGGACTTGTGGAAGGAACCGGTGTCCAGGACGGCGGAATCCGAGGCGCGCTCCAGAGCCCAGCAAACGAACACAGATCTAGAATCGGTACGGAGCGAGAACTTGAGGGCCAGGTTTATCCAATAGTCGGGAATCGGTGATGCTGGCTCAGCAACCGGTTAACCAGGGCTCAAATCGTACCCATTATCACACGATGATCTTCGATGCGGAGATTCGGTCGTTGGCCATGTTACTCTGAGAGTGAGGGCCGCTGAAAATAGACGCAGCGCACGAAGGACAAGCGGCGGCGCGCCAGCAGGACACACAAACAAAGACAGACATATTGATACTCTGAGGGAGAACGGCGCGTGAGTACGATTGATGCGTAGGGGCCCGGTGGAAAGCGGGCTAGGGGCCGGCGGCGGGGGTGTGCGCAGATGCATGCAAAGAGCGCAGCGCGTCCGATCATGATGCCGCCCATACCAGAGCGCCGCGGCAATGAGATCGTCCGTCTAAGAGGCGGGCACAGACCGGAGATCGCGCGAGATCTGACGAGATCTAGCCCCTAGCGATAGTATTAGATGAGCCCGGTTCCGCAGAGCTTGGAGCGAGGGGGAGCGAGGGGGAGGTGCGTGTAGCGCAAAGTGCGCAGCGTCGTTGACAGGGCCCCGCGACGAAAAGGAATGAGGGGGGGCATGCGAGACGAGGCGGTGCGTTGGCTGGATTGCTCGGCCGACGGGCGGGCGCGGCCTAAGCGCTAAGCGCTAAGCGCAGGCAGGGAGCGCCGCACTCACTGACATCTTGGAGCAAGAGGAGTGCGGGATGAGAATCCCGGACACGAAGTGGATCGGTGGGTCCCCACCCGTCCCAGTGTTCGGGGTCCCATCCCAGCTTTTCTTAGGATCCCTCAGATGTTTTCTTGTGCAAATTGAAACCCTCCAAAAATTATATGAGCAGAAAGCGGCATATTAGCAGACCTTTTCCACTGGATATCGTGCCTCTCGGTGATTCAGAGGAAAAGATATACATAAAGTAAGGTATGTTTGGGATCAGTCCGCAAATGGACATTGATTGATTCCACGAGTGGCTATGCGGTCATGTTGTCCGCACATTATCTGAATTTCTTGTGTATTTCTATCTAGCAGCCTCAATACCTCAATAAGGCCTCAATGTTGGCAGGAAGGAGCCTCAAATCCTGATCCAATGTAATGTCGTCCTCGAGACTATATTATGAGAAGAAATATACGATGAACTGGACGAGGACCCCGTAACTTGCCCTCCTTCCCCATATGGTGTGACGTGTCCGGGATTCTCATCCCGCACTCCTCTTGTCTTGGAGGAAAGAGGAAGACAAGGCACGCCACGTGGCGCCGTATGATCCGGATCGGCGATCTCGGCAAGCGCCGGCACTTCTAGGGGTCGATGCAACGCGAAGGGGCGCGGAGTCGTATGAGCGAGCGAAGGCGCAGGGGAAAGAGGAAGCCGAGGATTGGCGGGGCGGGGGACTGCTGGGGCGAGGCGGCAGTAAGACGGAAAGCACTGGAGCGGCGGCGTTGTAGCGAGATAGATCCAGATGAGGGAGCGGAGCGTGAGTTCGGTCAGCACTGGGTCGAGGCAAAGCGTGCGAGAGCCCGGCACCGTAGTGTTCGCCCGAAGAGCGCGGCCGACGCCGCCCGTACCAGAGCGCCACGGCGTCCGTCTAGGAGGCGGGGCCAGATGTGAGATCTTGCGAGATCCAACGTGATCTAGCCCCTAGCCCCTAAGTAGACACAATCAACCAGGCGCGTCCTTCGGAGCCTGTGCGAGACGAATGTTGGGCGTTTGGAGACGTGCAGATAGCTCGGCGACGCGAAGGGGTGTCGCCCCGCGTGCGAGAGGAAGCAGTTGGGTTGGCCGGGCTGCAATATGCAATCCTCGGCGACGGCCAGGCAGCGCCTTGAGTTGGGTTCGACGCTTGGAGCCGTGCACGTATACGTAGGCTGGAGCGTCTTGGAGGAGAGAGAAAGACACACCGCAGGATCCCAATTAAAAGGCCGCCTGAAGTTTGATTTTTATGTGACAAAACCCAGGCTCAATCGGGTCACTTTTTATCAAGGCAAAAAAGGTCATCCAAAAGCAGACTAGTTCATGCAGTAAAGTAGAAAGCCTGTTTTGTACCAGAATATCTTGAAAGAAAATGAAACTTCAGGGGGCTTTTTAACTGGGGTTCCCCGCGGTGATGTCATTTCTGCTACTTAATATGCAGGCACCTGGTACTCTTTGGTGCTGGACCACAGTTAAAAAGCCCCTTGAAGTTTTATTTTTATTCAAGATATTCTGGTACAAAACAGGCTTTCTACTTTACTGCATGAACTAGTCTGCTTTTGGATGACCTTTTTTGCCTTAATAAAAAGTGACCCGATTGAGCCTGGGTTAAGTCACATAAAAATCAAACTTCAGGCGGCCTTTTAATTGGGATCCTGCGGTGTGAGAGAAAGAAGACCGATGACGTGGCGGCACTTGATCCGATCACCCGGCAAGCACCGGCACTGCATCCCTCAATATTCAATATCCAATGCTCTTGTGACGGATGCGAGAGACGTCGAGATCCGGCACACGATTCAGACAGGAGGGAACTGGCGTAAGTAGTCGATTGACCGAGGGCGCGTAACTACGACAGGGAGGTTTATATACTACAGGACAGAGGCAGTGCATGATGGTGATGGATGTGCGACAGCACGCAAGGGGGTTCGAAGATAAGATATTTCCTTATATAGGGGGAGGGGGGGGGGTCCCCCCCGGCCCCGAAAAAAAAAATCTTACACTTTTACAAAGTTGGTCCTATTGCTTTGAAATGCACAAAAAACACATTGAGAAAAAAAGTAAGAAAATATGTATGGAAAGCTGACCAATTTCAACTTCCAGAAGGTATAGAAATCAATTGGGGGGATGCAATAAGGTTCTAGAGGACTCAAACAAGACTCAAAACATGAAAATACACTATTTTGTGATTTCCTCCAAAAAAGTGCTGCTTGTGAGAATTGAACCGTGTTCCATCACACAGGTCACATGTCCACTATGGCAGTTGACCAGAACCTGGTAGAGAAGTAAGTCTGAGGCCCAGGGCTGTTTGTAGTTGAAGGTAGATGATGTAGTTACAGTCTGTTTGAGCTTTGGTAGCCAACCGTGGCCGCTGAAGACTCAAATCCCAAAAAGGATCGCACGTGATGCTTACCAAGCGCTTACGTAGGGGGGGGGGGGGTCCCTCAAGCCTCTGAAAAAAAAAATGGAAGGTATGTTGAGATTTTCAGTTTTTCGGAACCCCTTGACAGCACGGCATAAACGGGCATGGGGTGTGGGCATATGATGCATAGAGTAAGCATAAAAGAATAATGGTACCCCCCACAGGATGAACATGGCTACTGTACTATTTCATTCAATTCTCATCGCCTGTGACCTGTGACCGAAATTTCCGAAATTTAGATTTCGGAAATGGCCTGGGGCCCCTGTGACACTTTTTTTTTTTCGTAAATGGCACAGAAAATTGCAGAGGAAGCGGCAGGACAGGAGTCTAGTGGTACCACATGCACTGTTTAAGCATCTTACGAGCTGAATGAGCTGTGAAACACCCAACAGAAACTGTCCTAATGGAGTAATTTTAACGATGTTGTAGTAGCGTACACAGTTTATGAGCCACGTATGAGCAATCAGTGCCGATTTACTTCCGCTCACGCCAGAAAATGACAGTTCTGCTTGCTACGCATGATCTGCACAAGCCTGTGCGCCGCTGGGGCAAAAATTTGAATTTTAAAGCCATTTTTGCCGATTTTGTGACATGTTTGGGACATTCGGAAATCCCTTCAAATCCCTGTGACACCTCGATTTTTTTCGTAAAAAAAGGGCCCTGTGACCTGTGACCTTCCGAATTGAATGAAATAGTACAGTATGTCCGTCACATACGCCCTCCAGATCGTTGCATGGAACGATCTCCAATTTTTTCGAGTGCGCGTGGAGAAAATGAACCCTGGAAATGTTGTCCTGCTTGTGCGTCCATCTGATCCTCTGCATTTGAGGCATTCATGGTGGAAAACCCATCATAAATTTCGGCCTCGCTTGTGCACTCTTGGACAGACTCGGCATCCTCTTTAGCATTCCGGGGCAATTTCGACTCGGGTTCAGAACCGAATACCAGCGCGCCAATTGGCAGGGTGTCAAGGACTTTAGTGCTCTCGAACAGAGCAGATTCCGCAGCATTCAATTGAACACTATGGAGCCCAAATCCTGGAGGTCTACCCTTCACATCGGACTTCACGTTCGTTGTGGTAGGGCAGTTTCGGGCCAAATGGCCAGGTTCTTCACAAGTAAAACAACGGCCTTGTGCAAGCATTTCATTGCGACGCTTCGCAGACCTTCGCTTCTCCTTGAGCTCGCTGGTTGCTAGATCAGCAGAAGAAGTGTGCATTGCTACACCTCGATGCTTGGAGTCAGTGCGCCCTCCAGCACGGTCCGTAGTGGGCCTCGAGCCATGCTTATGGTCCGACTTCGATGGAATGGTATCCTTTTCGCTCGAAGGCTCGCTCTCGGATTCGAGGTTTCGCACTATTTCTGCATGCTCAGCAGCCCGAACAACCTCATCCCAGGTAGATATCTCAGGATCCAAGTCCTTGCGATACATCTCCTGCCGGATATCGGTACGCAGGCTGTTCCAGAGCTTCACAACTTTCTCTTGGCCTTCGTCCAAGCCAATAGTGTTGTAAATCTGAGAGAACTCAGCAACATGAGCGGTGACAGGTGTCCTGCCCTGTGTGCAGCGAGAAAGCCGCTTCCTCTGCTTACTGCGGAAGTCAACAGGGAAACAGAACTCGAACAACTCCACAAAGAATCGCTCTAGACCGTATGAATCCTCATCACGTACAACAACTTGATTGTAAAAGTCTCGAGCTTTATTCTCCAAGAAGTAAGACAGGTAGAATACCTGGTCCCGAGCAGGTACACGACCCATTTTCACATACGCTGAACCCTCACGCACAAAGCGATGGAAGGCATTGGCGTCTGGGTCACCAGTGTACTTGCTCGGTGGAATCGGCTTCAAGAGCATTCGCTTTGCTCTGGGGCCTCGGGAGGACAAATGCCTCTGACGCGTAGAGGTGGAACTACGCCGTCCAGCATCGGTTAAGCTATCGGCATTCGGTGAGCTGGGCTCATCGGAACCAGAGCTCGAAGAACTATCCGAAGGCTCGGGTGGGGGCGGGTAGTTGGTCAACCTGGCAGCACCACGGATAGCTTTGTCCAAGAAGCTTCCAGCGGCAATTCGACTCGGAGTCGAGTCAATTGGCATCGAACTCGACCTCTTCGCATCACTGCGAATTAGTCCAGCAATATTTCGTGCAGCAGCGTGCTTCGCCTTGCTAGAAGGCTTTCCAGAAACGAGCAGCTGCGCAGGTTCGGCTGCGGCCAATTGTCTCAATCGGCTGAGCTCGTCCTCAAGCTCAGTGATCCGTTCAAGGTGCGTCTGGCCAGACTGGTTCGTACCCTTGCCTGCAGACAAGGGCTCGGAGACAACACGCAGCGTTCTCGGTATCTCTACCGTCGGTTCCTCACTTGGAACATGGGGATTCTCGGGTACTTCCGGGCGAATTTCGGCATTCGGAACACCGGTTCCGATGACATCAGATCTGATCTTGGTGTCTGCTGTATTCGTGCCCTTTGCCGGCTTCGCACTGGCAGACGTGGGCGTGAATTCAATCGGCTTCTCCTGTTTAACCACATGGTTAATCTCAGCAAAGTTATTGAATGCATCACGCTGCGCTTCGATATCTCGCTCGGAGAATTCAGGAGAAAAACCTGCAGCACCCCAGTTACGAGGGTCGGGGCCCTTCCCCTTGTTGCGGAAAGGTCCCTCACCTGCTGAGATTGCAGGGCTCAACGAACTGGATTCACGCGCATGGGCCAAACCAGAATCCGGCTCAATGTTTGATGGAACATTGAGCTTCCGATTAGCCTCAGCCATGGCATCACGAGCCATCGACTCAAAACGGCGAGCAAGACTCACAAGCTCCGCATGACTCATGTCCTGGACAGCCTTGGATACAGTCGACACGGACTCCGACTCCGACGGCGGCAACTGATGATTGATATTGTTATCATTGCTATGTACGGACATAGTTTCCCCATGCATGATAGTGCTAATGGGAGATTGGGAGCGGCCTGAGCCAAAATCGACGTCTCGAGTGAGAGATGGCAGCTCTGAAAGAGTGCTAGCCCTGGCACTGCCTGGGACATCACCCTGCCCCTCGCGGGCAACAGGGGAAACACCTCGTGAGAGGGGCGCCGCTACCACATCGCTGTACAACAGCTCGGGTGTCACGGGGCGGGATGTACGGGATCCCGTGGTCCGACGGCCTTCGGAAGGCGATGAGGGCGTGGAAGGAGTCTCGCGAGGGAGCTTCGGGGGTGGAAAGATGCCTGCAAGAGTTGCGGCACGGGTATGATGGCGGTTCGGGGTAGTCGACATAGTTCCTCGGTCTTGGCGGTGTCGAAGCAAAGCGGCGACGGCGGTTGATCAGACAGACGGGAGCCAGACAAAGCAGCGACAGAGTAGGAGCAGTTCAAAATATGTGACGGATGCGAGAGACGTCGAGATCCGGCACACGATTCAGACAGGAGGGAACTGGCGTAAGTAGTCGATTGACCGAGGGCGCGTAACTACGACAGGGAGGTTTATATACTACAGGACAGAGGCAGTGCATGATGGTGATGGATGTGCGACAGCACGGCATAAACGGGCATGGGGTGTGGGCATATGATGCATAGAGTAAGCATAAAAGAATAATGGTACCCCCCACAGGATGAACATGGCTATGTCCGTCACAGCTCTGCAGCACCGAAGTGCTCTATGCGCAACCCTGCGCTGACACCAGCATCTCCGATTCTGATGGATCCATGGAATTGTCATCTCACCAACCAACTCACCGAATTGATCCTGCTTTGTTGAAGCTCCCGCATTTTGGGCTAGGTACTGTCCCGAGGCGTGAGCCTGAACACTCGTACCGCAATTGAAATCCCACCACATCAAATCAAGTCCGGAAGAACCACAAGCTGGTCCAACGAAACAACACCCTTTGGCCCTTCAACAGATAAAAATTTGATACGAAAGTCGCCTGGAAATGACCCGGGCTCGATTCGAACGAGCTGCCCCGCGAATGCAAGCTACGATTATCCATACTGTATGCGGGTGGCGACCATCGCCACCGGGCCTTTATCACATCTCTCAACAGCTGAGTAGTTCCTGTCCGAGAACAGGATGATTCGCACAAAAAGGATCATTCGAAAATCACCGAAATACTTATATGATTTTTGATGCGCGGATACCAGTATCCCTCCGAGTCGCTGATGATCCAGCACAAACACCCACTGCCTACCGCTCAAAACAGATAAAAAGCTCAGGTATCGACCTGTTATGGCCCGGGCTCGAGTCGAACGAGCTTCCCCGCAATGATGATATGACTCTCACGTAAGTGTATGCAGGAGGCTGCCACCGCCGCCGGGCCTGAGCCTCAAGCCTGCTTTCCGGGTGAGGTAAGGAATTCTGGCTTGCGCCAGGAATGGCGCCGTGCCTGGTAGCCCCAGGACTGAGTTCTGACCTCGGCGGGTGAGGTTCGACTCAGCTTGATTCGAGTTCGTCCGCCCAGACAGAGACAGATGCGTGCTCGAATTTGGACGCCATTACGCAGGATGTGCCGCGTCTAAGTCTGGCCGGAGACGATCCGTACAAGGAGCAATGCGCAGAGGCAGAGGACGAGCCGTAGAGATGAAACGCAGTAAACTTCCGGGAACGCAGGCGCGGGTGGGATCGTGAGTCGCGAGAGCCTGAGCGCGGTGCGCGCCTCCGTCCGATTCTCGAGAACACGATGGACTGGTTGAGAGATGCGTACAGCCGCATTCCGCAATGGTTGAGCGGGAATTGAGGCAGGTGCGGGGAGGCGGGGCGCGAGGAGGGCAGCTTCGCAGCGCGGGGAAATAGATTGATGCGGGGACGCAAAAAGTCAGCAGTTAGAGCGCGGTGGGACCAAGCGAGCGCCGGGAAGCCAAAGGACAGAAGCGCATCACGGTACGAGTTGAACAGAAGGACGATATCAGCATCCCGAGGTAGCGCACGCTCGAATGTAACGAGCACGAGGAAGGCGGGCGCGGGCGGGATGGACGGCGCTACCCGCAGTGCCGTGGTGTTTGGCAGCCCGCGCGTTTGATTCGGCGGCATTTCGAGGTCACGGAATCGATCTTGGGCCGAGTGGGGCGGAGGTGGTTTGAAGACGAAGCACAAGCAAGCCCAGACGAGCACCGCAGACAACGACAGAGCCGCAGTCAAGTTGGGCGTGCGTCGAGCGAAGCACATTCGCAGGACATAGAAGAAGCAGAAAGGAGATCAATGCCTAGATTGGTGCGGAGCGGTGCGAAAGCGCTGGGAGTTCGAGCGCACTGAGCATAAGTCGGGTGCGGGCGGGACGGAGGGCGCCACCCGCCGGTATCAGGCACCCGTGCGTTCAACTCGGCGGGACTTTCGGGTTGGGATGGGCGGAGATATTTGGAAACGAAGGCATGGCCAAATGGGAACTTGAGCCATATTGAAGAATAGGGGCCGCAAGCGAAGGCCAGAGTCAAAACACTGATCGTGGGCGATCAAGGAATGGATAGGCAGCGCGCAGATGAGGAGGTGGCGCCAGAGACCCGGAATGCGCCGGGTTATGACGCAGCCCACGGACGATACGGAACAATAACCAAAAATTAGATCCAGGGACAGGAGGAGGCAGAAGCGTAGATTGAGACGATAATGCACTTGAAGCGCTGGGGCTGAATCAAGGCGCGAGGGCGCGTAGGCAGCAGGGGCCTGAATTGACTTGAACTTCGACTGGGATCTAGGCGGTTTGGGCGACCGCGAGTTCGAAAGTGGCGCGGCGGCGCGGCCACGCAGGGCTCCCGCTTCGCGCGCAGCAGCTATGCGCCGCGCGGCTTGAACGAGTCAGACACGGTCCCAGCTGCAGTAGAGCGCGCCCGTCGAAGAGCGCCTCAAGAGGCGGGCGCAGTGAGATCTAGTGAGATCGCGCAGCCTCTAGCGGGATCGATCCCCTAGCGCTTGCTCGAAAAGGCGTGTCCATAGCAACGAGTGCCATCCGACGCAGAGCGCAGCGTTCGGAGTGGGCGACATCGTCGGTGCGCGACCGCAGCGAAAACAAGTCGGGCGGCGCGTGCGGGACCGAGCGGTTGGCTTGCAGGCCGGCATGCTCGTTGCAGGGAGGAGGCCGCCGTATTAGATGGATCGAGGTTAGAGACGCGGTGGAAACTTGAAAGAAGAAAGAAGGGACAAGGAGTGATGACGTGGCGGCCCGTGCCGCTCGTCCCGATGTGATCCGAGGTGCCGATCTCGGCAAACTCGGCGCATTTCTTTATAAATTTCCAGGCGTAGCTGGGGATTTTATACATAAAGTACCTCTGGTTAGAAGACGGCCTGTTATATATTAGAGTCTCTCAATGAGAGCTGCATTTATTAAATAACACTAGAGGTAGGACCATTTCACCCACCTAAGCGAGGCTCCTGGTGTCCGCAGGGCGGCGGCATCGTCGCAGCCTACGCATCAGCGGGCGTGGCTGTGTCGCCCGCCTCTTGTAACGGAGACAAGTACCCGCAAGTCCGTGGGGGTACCTTATGATTCATTTATGCTTACTATGCCCATGCCCCATGACCTTTTATGCCGTGCCGTCGGACTTTTCATCATTCTCATGCACTGCCTCTGTTCCGCAGTATATATACCTGGTTGTCAGTAGATACATGCTTCGGTCAATCCACTACTTACGCCAGTTCCCCCGCCTGTTTCCTTGTGCCGGATCCCGACGTCTCTCGCATCCGTCACATATTTTGAACTCCTCCTACTCTGTCGTCGCTCTGCTTGGCTCCCGTCTGTCTGATCAACCGCCGCTGCCTCCTTGCTTCGACACCACCGACCGAAGGATGTCAACTGACCCGAAACGCCGCCATACCCGTGCCGCAACTACTGCGGGCATCTTCCCAGCTCCGAAGCTCCCTCGTGATACCCCGTCCCCTACTCCCCCCTCCTCTCGTGCATCTGTCAGCGGGGTGACGGGATCCCCTAAATCCCGCCCAGTCACGCCCGAGCTATTGTATAGCGTCGTGGCCTCTGCTGTGTCCCTCTCACGAGGTGTTTCTCCTGTTGCCTGTGAGGGGCAGGGTGATGTTCCTGACAGTGCGAGTGCTCTCTCCGAGCTGCCGTCTCTGACTCGAGACGTCGACTACGGCTCCGCCCACTCCGTATCTCCCATCAGCACTATCGTGCACGGAGAAACTATGTCCGTCCATATCAATGATATCGATCTAGATGTGAATCAGTCGACGCCGCCGCCGCCGCGCTCTGCAGAGTCGAACTCCGTGTCGACTGTATCTAAGGCTGTCCAGGACATGAGTCGTGAGGAGCTTGTGAGCCTAGCTCGTCGTTACGAATCTATGGCTCGAGATGCCATGGCTGAGGCCAACCGGAAGCTCAGTGCTCCGTCCGATGCTGAGCCATATTCTGGTTTGGAGGATGATACCCACAGGCATGAATTCATTTCGTCGAGTGCGATCCCATCAGGTGAAGGGCCATCCCGAAACAAGGGAAAGGGCCCGGATCCTCGTAACTGGGGTGACGCAGGCTTCTCTGCTGATTTCTCTGAGCAAGATATTGCAGCGCAGCATGAGGCGCTGAACAACTTTGCTGAAATTAATCGTGCCGTTAAAGAGGAGAGGCCAAGTGAGTTTACGCCGGAACACCATGTTCCGAGTGCGGAACCGATGGTAACCATACCGAGAACGAGGCCTGTTGTCTCCGAACCCTTGCCTAAAAACAAGGGTGTGAAACTGCCTGGCCAGGCAAACACAGAACGAATTGCTGAGCTTGAGAGCGAGCTTAGCCGACTGAGACACTCGGCCGAACCTGTTCAGCTCGTTTCAAAGAAGCCTTCAAGTAAGGCTAAGCGGGCCGTTGAACACAATATTGCTGACTTGATTCGCGGTGATGGACCTGCGAACAGATACAGCTCGACGCCTAGGGAGGTAACTCCCAGCCGAATTGCTGCCGGAAGCTTCCTCGACAAAGCTATCCGTGGTGCTGCCAGGTTAAACCACAACCCGTCACCATCTGAACCGTCAGACAGTTCATCAAGCTCTGACTCCAATGAGGCCAGCTCACCGAACGCCGATGCTTTAGACGATGCTGGGCGGCGTAGTTCCACCTCTGTGCGCCAGAGGGATTTGTCTTCTCGAAGCCGCAGCACAAACCGAATGCTCTTGAAGCCGATCCCACCGACGAAGTATGTCGGTGATCCGGATGCCAATGCCTTCCACCGCTTTGTGCGAGAAGGGTCAGCATATGTCAAGATGGGTCGTGTACCATCTCGGGACCAGGTCTTCTACCTGTCGTACTTCTTGGAAAGTAAAGCTCGAGACTTTTACAACCAAATTGTTGTCCGTGATGAGGATGCTTACACTCTGGAGAGGTTCTTCCTAGAGCTGTTTGAGTTCTGTTTCCCTGTCGATTTTCGCAGTAAGCAGAGAAAGCGCCTGGCTCATTGCAAGCAGGACAGAAAGACGGTTGCAGCTCATGTTGCTGAGTTCTCCCAGATCTACAACACCATTGGCTTAGTTGAAGGCCAGGAGAAAATTGTGAAGCTTTGGAACAGCCTGCGTGCGGATATCCGGCAGGAGATGTATCGTAAGGACCTCGATCCTGAGATCTCTACCTGGGATGAAGTCGTCAGGGCTGCTGAACGTGCCGAAATTGTGCGGAATCTCGGGTCCGAGAGCAATTCTTCGGCATCAACTGATGACGAGAGAATTCTGCTGAAGGATGACCACAAGAGGGGCTCGAGGAACACCTCTGACCGTACTGGAGGGCGTGTTGACTCAAAGCGCCGAGGCGAGGTGATGCGCACATCTTCCGCAGAAGTTTCTCCCAGTGAGCCTAGGGAGAAGAAACGATCAGCGAAGCGTCGCAATGAGATGCTCGCGCAAGGTCTTTGTTTCACCTGTGAACAACCAGGCCATCTGGCGCGAAACTGCCCCACAGTGACGAACGTGAAGTCCGCAGTGAAGGGAAAGCCCCCAGGATTTGGGGTTCATGGCGTTCAACTCAGTTCTGCTGCGTCTGCGTTACTCGAAAGTACCGAAGTACTTGACACCCTGCCAATTGGTGCGCTGGGCTTTGGTTACGAGCCACTGGTTGAACTGTCCCGAAATGCAGCAAGCGAATGCAGATCGACGTCCATCAAAGACAGTACATGCGAGGCCGAAGAGGCTTCAGATGCTGAGGACGAGTCGAGTTCGCAAGAAGCAGGACAGGATTCCCACGGTTCATTTCACCCGCTTGTGCTCGAAAAAACTGGAGATCGTTCCATGCAACGATCTGGAGGGCGTATGTAACGGAGACAAGTACCCGCAAGTCCGTGGGGGTACCTTATGATTCATTTATGCTTACTATGCCCATGCCCCATGACCTTTTATGCCGTGCCGTCGGACTTTTCATCATTCTCATGCACTGCCTCTGTTCCGCAGTATATATACCTGGTTGTCAGTAGATACATGCTTCGGTCAATCCACTACTTACGCCAGTTCCCCCGCCTGTTTCCTTGTGCCGGATCCCGACGTCTCTCGCATCCGTCACACCTCTACTGCCGCCACCCAAAATCTCGACCTTGCCCCGACCGCGACGTGTGTTACCATGCAGATGTGAGCACACCATCTGCTGAGGAATGTATGGAAGACCTTACCGTTGCAGCCTTGCAGCCTTGGAGGCCTCTTTACGGCCAGGGGAACCAACGCGCCGCTCGTCGTTCTGGGTGCGCGCCCATGCGGCGTCTATTTGGCTTCTATTTACAGATATTAGGGTATTCCAGATTCGGCTGGACCCGTTCTAGGTGCGCGACCATTATTTGGCTTGTGCTTACAGATATTAGAGTATGACCCAATCGGGGTCGACCCAATCAGGCTGCCAGCTGGCTCCCGCTCCCCGCGCGCTCCCGCCCCCCGCCGCCGCTCCTGCTTACTGCCTCGGCCGGCGCCTCTCAGTTTTGGCCCCGCGCTCTCCTGCAAGCCCCACACCACTGCTCGGCGGATGAATGTGCGTCCAGTTTTGCGCCGCCGCACGCCCGCCGCCGTTCCCGCCGTTCCCGCCCCCAGACCCGCCCAGGACCCGTGCCGCATGTGGAGGCGGCATGCGTACACCTTACACATGCCGCGTACGCCCTCGATGGGTCGCCCTGCGACCTCGCTCTCGCTGCGCCGCCGCCGCCGCATACCCGCCGCCGTTCCCGCCGTTCCCGCCCCCGGACCCGCCCAGGACCCGTGCCGCATGCGGAGGCGGCATGCGTACACCTTACGCATGCCGCGTACGCCCTCGATGGGTCGCCCCGCGACCTCGCTCTCGCTGCGCCGCCGCCGCCGCACGCCCGCCGCCGTTCCCCATGCCCGCCGCCGATCCCCTGTCGCACAATGTTGTACCGTATATCTGCAATTAATAGGCTTCCTTGTACCAGTCCCCCACCCTGCTCTACCGTTAAACCCTCACAAGTCCAATCGATTTCAGGATTGAGCGACTCATGTTAATGTCGAAACAAAGATAAATATGATTTCAAGTAGTATACCTTCAAACTGTAGTGAAGATACATAGAGTTGTAAGTAACCTGTCAGACAAGTCACAAAAAGATGTAACGAAAATAACAAAAAAAATTGTAAATGGATCTACTAGTGCTAGTGCTTCTGTCTGTCGCTCGGTCTCAGACAAGTAAAGACAGATAGTAGAGAATCCAACGAACCTTTTTGACTTCGACGGTCCTTGATTTTCGATGCCGTGTTTCTTCTTGGTAAGTCTCTGCACGAGCTCTGCGTCCTTTGCCGCAGATTCCAGATCTAGCTTCGTCTGCTTCGCCCTGAGGGACAGGGGAACGGGCATTTCCCTGCTTGCCGCAGGCTTACGAATGCGCTTCCCCTCTGTTAGCAACTCCAGCCCTGCCTCCTCCGCCGAACGCTTTCGCGCTCCGGTGATGAAGAGGTCGTGAGGACCATCAGGATTTCGGCGGGCCTTTTTCACGATTGCGGCTCGTTTCTCCGCCTCCGTCTCACTGGCCGCGGCGGGATCTTTGCCCCTGGCCGTGGAGCGCCCGTGTAGCCCCGGCATTGGCGTATCCAGTGGCAATGGGATGATAGTGCCGTCCTCGTCGTACGTCTGCATCCACGTGAACGGGAAGCGCCCGCGCCCACGCGGCTGAGCGTCTCCACGGCCACGCCCACGCGGCTGAGCGGCTCCCCGCCCATGCTCGGCTGCTGCTCCGCGCCCCCGTCCCTGCCCCCGGCCTCGACCTGGTCCAGCAGCTTTCGGGACCACTGGAGCCTTCGACATCGGCCGTGATTCGGGGAAACTGGTCGCTGAGAGTACAAAGGGGATAGCGGCGGAGGGTGGTATAGGTGTGCGCAGGGTCGAGGTGGCCGGTGTCGTGTCCAGGGGTGTCGTCTCCGCCGGCCTCGGCGAGCGCGGGGGCGGAGTCTGCGAGCGCGGGGGTGGAGTCGGCGAGCGCGGGGGCGGAGTCGGCGAGCGCAGCGTAGCGGTCGAGGTGGCCGGTGTCGTCTGCGGGGCTGTCGTCTCCATGGAGGGCGGCGTCGTACTCTGCGAGCGCGAGGGGGGAGTCGGCGAGCGCGGGGGCGGATTCGGCGAGCGCAGCGTAGCGGTCGAGGTGGCCGGTGTCGTCTGCGGGGCTGTCGTCTCCATGGAGGGCGGCGTCGTACTCTGCGAGCGCGGGGGTGGAGTCGGCGAGCGCGGGGGCGGAGTCGGCGAGCGCGGGGGCGGAGTCGGCGAGCGCAGCGTAGCGGTCGAGGTGGCCGGTGTCGTCTGCGGGGCCGTCGTCTCCATGGAGGGCGGCGTCGTAGTCTGCGCCGAGGCCGGCGGAGTCTGCGAGCGCTGCGTCGTAGTCTGCGAGGAGGCTGGCAACGAGGGCGCCGTCTGCAAAGAGGGTATTGAAGGCGAGTAGATGAAGGGTCCAAACCCATACACCTCCGGTCGGGCACCCTGCACGGCACTGATCGATGGAGTCGCAGGGCCAAATGCGTCGACTAGGGGGCCAAGGTCCATGTCCGCAGCGTTGAGGGCCGGGGACGTCTCGGGCACTGCGGTGTTGTCGGGATCCCGGGCAGATTCCTCTGGCTCCGCTGTCAGTGCTGGGTCGATGTACCAGTCGTTTTGCATCTCCTCGCCACCAGTGACATTGACGCTGTCGAAGAGCTCCGCGGTAGCAACCAGTTTGGCTGCCTTCAACCTCTCCTTCTTCTCCAGCGCTGCGGCCTGCTTCGCTGTGCGTTTCTTTGGTAGGCCTAAGAACTTTGCCTTCTTTGCAGATACTGAGGTCGGCACCGACGGCTGTGTATCGTCCGCCAGCGCAGGGGCTTCTGAGCTTGCAGGTACCGGAGTTGGCGATGACTGCGGGATGGCGCGAGCTCTGCGAACATCTTTGGCTTCAGACCGAATCAGAGGTCAAGCAAAAAAAATACACGCACTGAAGCATCTCCTCAGCCACTGACCCGCTCCGCCCACCACGAGCTCATCCCACTTCGGAATGGAGGCGGTGAGTGATAACCCTGCCTCAGATTGTCCGGATGTGTGGCTATAGTTGGGAGGAGCACAGAGCGGGACGAGAGAGAAGCGGTCAGCTGACAACGCATGTGACAGACCTTTGAAGCTCAATGCTCACCATTTCGTCGACACCTTCCCGTTCTCCTCTGGCATGGGCCCTCCCAATAGGGTCACACCGACCCACCCTGTCATGCGTTCAATCCCGGCATGGAATTCTTGTAAAATGGCGTCAAGTTCGTTTATCGAGCTAAATCCGATAGTGGTTAGCAGACCCTTGGTTAAAGTATTCCGCTCACCCTTGCAACTCCTGGGGTGTCCTCTCGCTGGCCTCCTTATCCATCGTCTCGTCCTTGATGCCCGCCTCCTGCTCTGAGAACAACCTTGCCACTGTCGCTCTCTCCTCCTCCGTCTCCTCAGCCAACAAGCGGCAGGAGACCTCGCGCCGCAACCGCATTGCCTGAGACCGTGTCAGCTTGACTACACGACCACCCCCTTTCTTGAAGCGACCAGCAGGCTTCGAAGTTGTCTTGTTCCCGTCCCCGTCCTCGCTATCGCTGGAGGAACTGGACGAGCTAGAAGAGCTGGACGAGCTGGAACTGGAACTTGAAGGACTGTCGGCGTCGTCCGAGTCAGGGTCGCTCATAGTCGTCGTTTTTCTTGCTGCCATCTTCGATCTCGCCACCGCAATGGCAGCATCGACCTTGCCCTTGTTACGTTTCTGGTATATCTCGACCTCCTGCAAGCGACGCGTCTTCTTTGCTAGATTTTTGAATAGAAGAACTGAGAGGTGGCCGGCGACCTTCCCCGTACCCACTTTGTCGCGGCCCTTCTTCATCTTTTGGCTCCGGTTATTGAACCAGTTTTGTAGGACCTAAATATCCATGCATCAACGATGTTTTACGCTCAAAACATGAGGTACCTTTTTCATATTCTTCGTCGCGACCCCTAACCGTACCTTGTCTTCCAGAGACAATACCGGCGTCTCCTCTGGATCATCTCTTCCCTCCTCACCCTCCACAGCCGTCGGCGTGGCCACAGGCCCAATACCCAGCTCCTCCTCCATCGGCCACCTCGTAAACCATCCACTTTCCATCTTCGGCCAAAATCGAGGCAGTTTGTCCCTGCGCTGCTTGTCCTCGAAATCATTCCAGAGGTCCTGCAGGTACGCCAGCTGGGCTTCGGTCATGTTTGACTTTCGTCCCCGTGCCATGGTTGACACACAGCTGTAACGAAAATACGAGGACAGGGAAAGGAACGCGAAGAATCATAAACAAAAGGCACGAAAATTACAATTTGCATGAAATCTATACTTCCTTGCGGTGCGCCCCTGCTTTTCGACCTGGAATCTGCACTAAGTCGGGCTTAAACCAGCGGTTTCAGAGTCCTCCGCCCATTTCATATCAAACCAGTCCTATTCAGGTTTGCAGATCCTACCTATCGACGATCTCACCCCAATCCAGTTACCCTCGAAAACGATGTGCCGCTCCATCATCACCTGTTGCGCTATCTGCCCTTGTTTTGGGGGGATTGCGCAAGCTTCGCCCGGCTGATTAACCAGCGCAGGCTATCCATCCTTTCCCTCTCACCACCATGACTGACCATATGACTTCCCAGACTACCGCCTCGAGCTCTGCCAATGCAGAGCTCGAGGCGCTAGTCGCCCTTGTAACCCGTCTCGCTCTCGCTTCCAACGAAGCCACTCGACTCGCTGTCGAGGTCCAAGGTCACAAAGTTCCCTCCATCTTTTGTCCGCGCCTAATCGATTATCAGGCAAACTTTCGGGAGCGCTGGGGGTCAGCATCTCCAGCGGAACCACCTGGGCTCGCGCACCCGCCAAAACTCCGACCCAGCTGGAGAATGAGTTCCCCGAGGGCTCTGGGGAAGTGTGGTACGTCGTGATCAGAGGCCGCGAGCCGGGTCTCTACCGCACCCCGTACGTCCTCGATCCCCTCGAATATCGGATGTTACTCACTGTGCTGCAGCGCAGAATCCGACGCCCAGACCAGTGGGGTCCCGCACAACTTCGGCCAGAAGAAAAACCAGTCGCCGGGAGGCGATCCTGTTCTATCGCGACAACTATGTCGCGGCTGTTGCTGCCGCTCACGCTGCCAGCCCCGCGCATCTCAGCAACGTCGGTTGGCCGGGCAGCACCTCCAGCGCTGTGGCCACACCTGTCGGCGTTCAGAAATGGGTCCAGATTTCGGGGACCAACGTAGTTTAATATTGCATGTCGTAGTATACTACAGCCAAAGAACTCGCTTCGCTCGCTCCCCATGCTCGATGCACCTCAATCTGCTCAGAAAGGTAAAGTAGATGTCTCTACCGCTGCCCATAGCTTCTCGTAGAAGCTGGGCATTTTTTCTTGCAGCTCGTCGGGCGGGGGGCTGCTGAATGTTGGCGTACTCAGCCGAAACTTTCGCGGTCGATCCTCGTATCGATGGCCCAGAAACTCGGAGCCCGCGCTAAAGATCTATCAGAACTCGCCAATCAGTAGTTTGCATCGAGATTCGACCCACCTGGTCCTAACGACCGCGCCTTCGACACCCTCAGAACAATCCTCTGATTCTGAGCCCTCATCAGAAGACGGGGGTAGCGACCACCCCAGCCTTGCGTGCCGTGCAGCCAGGAGCTCTCGGAGCTCTGAATGCACATCTTGTGCCTTTTGTGCTGCCTTTTCCATAACCTGTGCTTGCTTAGAAGCCTCTGCTGCTGCGACGCTTTCCTGAGACTTGCGGCGTCTCGATGCCTTGTCGGGTTTACGGCGTTTTGCCTTCACAGCGGCACTGCGATTTAAGTTAGACGTCGACTCTAAAAAAATAAATGTTGCACGCACCGTCGTTCTGCCATCAAGATTCTTTGTTTTTCCCGGATTTTGTCCCCACTGCGCATGAACATCAATTGAATCTTGGGCCATGCACATCTACACACTGTTTCTCGTAGTAGCGCTGCCGCACTAGCTGTCTCCGTTCTTTTTGCCCCTCTGATCTCTCGGTGACTCTAGGCAGTCCAATATTATCATAAGATCATAGTGACTTGTGAAAAGATTTACCTGGAATCAGTTTCTGTAGTTGCGCGACGTTTACCCATGACCGTTTAAAGCAAAGGCAGTATAGGGGCCTCTTTGATCGGATCACACTGCCACAATTCCCGCCACGGAACGATCGGCAAGGACGGAGCTCGAGTTCACACACAGCCAAACCACTAAGGCCCCTCACTGTAGTATAGGCGAAAAGGGACAATAGATAGGACCCACTCAAATGTTTATGCTCAGCCATCCAGTAACTACACAAGCTGCAATTGAACCAAATCTGTGTTATGCACTGCCAGGGGACGGAGCTCGAGTTCACACATAGTCAAACCACTAAGGCCCTTCACTGTAGTATAGGTGATAAGCGAAAATAGATAGGACCCATTCAAATGTTTAAGCTCAGCCATGAAGTAACTACATAAGCTGCAATTGAACGAAATCTAGCTTATGCACCTAGATAGGGGTATCTCGAAACAATTCCTTCATCCCAAGTAGGATGCAGTCATCAGCGGGCCATCTGCACCGAAGCCCTAGGTAAATCCTGCTTATGATACCAACTAGATTCATACCCAAAATCTTACTATGTCTCATAAGATTCTGTTAACACAGTATCCAGAGACGTTTGACTGGCTTTATAGAGATACCCCGTTTGCAAGGACACAGCCTACCTTGATTTATTTGCTCAGGCAAGGTACTCCAGGCATAATTGGAAGCCTATTCCAAGACCTTCTCTCCCTTCAGATAATTTCTGGGCTGCTTCCTGGGGCTTTTCGTCACATTTATTGAAGTTAGGGACTTTTAGAGACTGTTTCGGACGAAAAGCTTACCGTCATTTCACCGTTCAGGGTGATCTGGTATATGCATAATTGGACACCTATTCCAAAACTTTCTGTCTCTTCAAAACTGTGTGAGGCGTGTCCGCGCGCCTTTGCGCGCCACTTGTTGATGTTTCGGACCGGGAGAACACGTCGTGTCACACGATCAAACATGTGACTGTACGCGTTCTGTGCCGTGCTCTTGACCACCGACCACCACCATCTTCATCAAGAACCATAGGTATGTTGCTCAAACTCCTCTAAATCACCTCTACCATGTTCCTCCTTCCATTGAGCGCTGTCTGACACGCCGCCTGCTGCGCCTGACCATAGGCGCTATGGGTGGCATTGTCTGTGGCACCCACCTCTATATCGCTTCTACTGGCCCCAGTGCGAGCGCTGAGCCTGACCATAGGCTTTATGCTCGCTCTGGGGTGGGTATACGCGCCATCCTACCCCTACCTCCTCCCAACTGCCGTTAAATTTACTAATCTATTCCCAGTCGAATCTTTCTGCATGGCGCGTCGTACTCGGCAGGGCGCCGTGTTCTCGCCATTCGAGATGCTCTCTGCGCTTGCAGACCTTCCGCCCCGCAACAATCGAGTTGTTTGCGCCGATGTCGACCTGCACGAGCTGCTTGCTGCTGCTCAGGCCGCTGCGGATGCTCGGGAGGAGGGCGGAGTTGTAGAGGACGATCTCAGCGACTGGGAGGATGTCCACTCCCGTCCACCCTCTCCACTCACACGTACCCCTTCACCTCAATGCAGCCAGGCGACCCAGACTGCTACGCCGTTTGACTCACACCCATCTTCTCCGATTGCCACCGAACTTCGGCCGCTCATCGAGTCAAAGCCTCAGGGCCACGCTGCACGCAAAAAAAATTACAACAAGCTGTGTCGTCAACGGAAGCGGCAGGAAGAGGCCGCCTCCCCATTTACGAGAGGTTTGCACCCCCAAAACTTCCCCGAACATCGCCTTCTCCCCTCGCATGTGTCCAACTTTGACGCGACTGACTTCAAATCTTCCGGGGGAGGCGCCTGGATGGGGTCGAAACCGTTAGGCGCAAAACGAACCCGTGTGCGTGGGAGACGCACCAACTGTGTTTCAGAGGGTCTCAAAGCGCTTCGTCTGCGCAACCTGGAAGAGCTTACTCAGGAAATGGGATACACATATGTCGCCTGGGATGGGAAGTGCGTTGATTTTATCCATTTTCCTCGTTATCTATGCTAATATTCAGCTCAAGAAATCCGCTGCTTATCGTCGATCGAGAACATCGTATCATTTGTGCATTTCTCGGCACACCGGAAGATCCTGACTGGCCCAGCGTGGTTGCTAGAGCTGGCGAAGCGTTGAAGCAGGCGAGGGAGGATGGGCTCAGTGTAGGTGCCTTTGCTGCAGCGGATAAGTGTCACCGCCGCGGCAAATTCTTCTCTTTGGCCGGCGGCCTGTCGCATGGGGGAGGTCAAAAGGTCCCTTTCTTATTTCTTATGTCCGCTTAGACGCCGCAGTTAATTATCTTTGCAGAAACCCGGCATGATCGTCTTATCTCGACATCAACGCCGCTTGTTCCAGAATCTGTTGAAAAACAAAGATATTCGACGCATTTGCGGGTTCCAGTCAAGTAAGCAGCACCGCCACTGATATGACTTCTGATTGACATCGGCATTTCGAGGCGGGTTCCGGACTTTCGGCCCGAAGATGTTCAAACAGTATGTGCTTGCGCTCAAACCACTATTTGAACATCTTCCCGAGCTCGAACACATCTTCACCAATTCCGTCTACCCCGCTATCACTTTCAATCTCGGGCCCGATTCTGTCACCTTCGAACACCTGGATTTCAACAACAATCCTTTTGGGTGGTGTGGCATTACCAGCGCTGGGGATTTCGACGCAAAGCGCGGCGCTCACATCCACCTGAAACAACTGAAACTTGTTGTCGAGTTCCCCTCTGGCGCCTCAACACTCATCCCATCAGCCGTTGTCGATCACGGCAACACACCCCTCG
Organism: Mycena belliarum; assembly: GCA_029282135.1. Lineage (NCBI taxonomy): Eukaryota > Fungi > Basidiomycota > Agaricomycetes > Agaricales > Mycenaceae > Mycena > Mycena belliarum. The sequence goes on along the minus strand of JARJCN010000105.1, from coordinate 6,715 downwards.
GCTCTGGTGAAACACGCTATTCCATCACCCAGTACGCTGCCGGCGGATTATTTCGGTTTGTTCAGTACGGTATGAAGACCGCCAAAGAACTAATGGCGCAGGAGGGGGGAGCTAGCATGAAGAGCATGGTGGATGGTGCTCCGGGCGAGCGCGCACAATGGGGCGTCGATTTGTTTTCGAAGGAGGACGAGCTTGCGGCTGATCATGCAGCCATGTTCCGTGATATGTAATACACAATTTTGAATCAACTGCCTTACCTGATAAATCTGCTGGACCAGTCCACCCGATTTGGTGCTAGTCGAGTCTAGTGCATTGAATGGATGGAACGAGGATAGGTTTTTCGAGGACGAGCAAAGAAATAAAATCAATTAGACAATATTTTACGGACGGGAACATATTACGATGCTGTCCGCTGATGCGACATACATCATGGACCCATCTCCATCAGCAGCAGCAAGAAATATATCTGTACTGTGTGAGATAAGACAAGGCTTAATGGCGGAGTAAGCGACAAACTCACTCGACCTGGATGTAGGAAAAGCCACACGGAGCAGGCCCCTTTTCCTCGCGCTCCGCCGCCTTCTTGCTGGTTCCAACGGTACGGACCTCGGCCATGACCCGCTTCATGGTGCGCGCGTGCAGCCAAGGAACGTCCCGCGTGGCGTACTGAAGCGTCCGGGCAGCGCGTTCTGCAGCGTGGCGCTCGTTCTCGATCTGCGCAATCTGCCCCTGGATGCGTAGCACTGCCAAGACTCGGCGACGATGAATCTTGGGACGGGGCACATAGGGAAGCCCACTATTGTCCTCCTCAGACGAGGACATCTCATCCGACTCACATGGCTCCAGCATCGTCTCGAGAGGGTCCGTGCCATGAGCGATATACTGGTCGAGCATTGCTTGGGCTATGTATTTTGTTTCTTCGTCGTCGCTGTCGTCACTGATTACGGTTAGCTATGCCTGAACTTTGAACAATTGTCATACGTACTCGACAGCCCCCTGAGTGCGACGCTGCGCCTTAGTTCTGCCCGCACGGGGCCGCTCCGGAATCTGCCGGAAATTTTTGGCTGAATCAAGATCCGGGGACGCCGAGCTATATCTGCAATGTTTGAACAAATAATATCCAGGTGGTACTAAACGCACCGTTTCAATTTGTCCTTGGCTAACCGGCCCGGAAGCAAGGCGGTCAGAACGGGCGGGGTTTTTTTGGTGGTACATACTATTGGATTGAATGTGTCTCTTCCCTGGAGCATTGCGGGGTGCATCTGTTCAAGAAGATCGTCAAAAGGCGCAGACTAAGATGCAGGTATGTTTCCCTGTATGTTTTTTTTTGGCTGCATGTACGGCCGCGTTTTGACGCCGAATCTCCAGGTCCCCTGTGCCCAAATGAGTGATGAGTATGTAAGTCCAAACCGAGCACATACCGATCCGCTGCAGGCGCAATTCCCGGACCTTGCGCCGCGACTCAGTGGGCCCCATGAGTGGCCCTACTCCAGCTGTGCGCCGGTCCATTGCGCGCTGGTGTTCAGCTGGATTGTTCATGTCAAGCGCCATTTAGATTGATTTGAGTCATGTGTGACTGGCCTTGCAAAGCAATCTTGATCTCAGACTCCATCATCGATGTCCGTCCTCGAGTCGGAGATTACTCCTGAAGCTCAGGTTATCCTGTGTGTATGCTGTGCTTTCTGAGAGATCTAACTCACACATAGACTGAGTGGGTTTATCGGAATGGATGAAAACTTCAAGGCAAAAAAAAAATCGTCCGCCGACCAAACGAGTACCTCGGGCTTGGAGCGGGGCGTAGCCTACCTACCGGTCGGACTTGGAAGGACCGACGGCGAGCCGCCCGAGCGCGCATGGGCAAATGCGAACCCCTTGGTGCCAAGCACCAAGGAGATGGGACCTGGTGAACGGCGAGATGTTCTCGAGGATCAGTCTGCTTGGGGAAAGAAGACTGCGTAGGGCATAATCTGTTCATCACATACCTTAAACTTGTCGGAGCTTGCGGTTCCGGTTGCGGTTATCAAATTGCGCAGATCATGAACAGTTCAGCCGGCTCCTTGTGCGGCGGTTCGCTGCGATTTCGGGGGCCGATACCATGGTGATAGTCTTGATCTGTAGCTTTGTTTGTATAAACAGGGTCAGGAGCGTGTTCGGTGCACGCTCCGCATCTTGATGATCGCCCGTTCGAGACAAAAACATATGGACAGGGGCATGTGCTCGAACAAGGGTCAAATTCATTCAAATCAGGATAGAATTGACTTACGGCCAAAAAAAACTCCGTCCTATCCTGCTACCTGCGAGAATTGCAGTTGCCGCCGATTGTGATGCAAGAGGAGCCTTCGGTCAGTTCGGAATCAAAATGTCAGACTGAACTGGAAGAGCGAGAATTAAAGCGAGGTATGTCCATACACTGTACAGTGCCATCCATTGTGACATCATAAATACCTTGCAGAAGTGATCAGACTGGGCCCCACCGGTCCAATCAGTAGAGCAGCAACAGCGTGGCTGAGGCGTAATGCAGAGGCCGTGCTTCGGCCCGACATCGAGCCTCTGGTGACCCCAGAGCAAATTGAGGCGCGTCTTGCTGTGCTTGTTGCCTATCGGGAAGAGGGACTAGCGAGGGCTGCAGCTAAGAAGCAACGGATCGCAGAGCGGGTTGAACGGGAGGCGCGTGAAAGGTCGGAGAAAGCGGCTCTTGAGTAGTTGGTAGAACTGTGCAGCGCACCAGCACCGCTTTGTTTAACGATGATGCCATGAGTTGATTGACAGGAACTGTCTCGGAATGCCGGAGCGGAGAGCGGACATGTCGCACTGACCGGGTCGAAATCCAAACATCACGTGGGTTACGTGTCGTGTTTGCTCCCACCATATCCTGCATCTCGTCCTAACTCTGGCCATGGAATGAAACGCAACCGTGTTACGACCACCACGTTTTCGGACAGCGACTCCGATGAAGACACACCCAGAGTCGAGTCCATGCGGCACGACACGAGCGTCCAGGTTTCAGGGCGGACCGTTCATGGAACGCAGTTCGTTCCGGTCTTGGGCTCGCCACGGAAACGAGCGCCACGAGCAGACCTGTTGCTTCCCGACCTTCCACCCGACTTTCCACCCGACCATCCTGCCAATTCTTTGGAGCAGGATTTTGTGCCTGGGGAGAGCTTCGCGTTCGATGAAGGCCATCCGGTGGATAAGGGCCCAAGAGACCTGCGCGACTCTGTAAGGATACAGATTCTTACTTGCAGAGCGCAATGACTAAGGCTATTCGTTCTCGCAGGACCGCCCACTGAACGTGTGGCTGGAAGACGATCTCGAGGATTTCCTGGATGAAATCATCCGAGATGAAGGTCACGGCGACTACACTGGAAGGATTCGATGCACGGAGTGTCGTTCGCCCCTGATCGATGAATACCGTTGTGATGGCTGCTTCACGAGAGCCCCCTTTTGCGACGTCTGCATTGTCGCACTACACCAAGACAATCCGTTCCATATAGTCCAGGTTTGTTTTTTGTTTGTGGAATAATTTTTCAACTGATGTCGAGTGCAGCATTGGTCGGGTAGCGCCTGGAAGCGTATGGGCTTGAGAGCCCTCGGATTGAGGATGCAGCTAGGGCATAGACGCGGTGAAATCTGCCCGGGGGTTCTCGCTCGCACACCAGAGGAAGTGGAGGCCGCCGAGACGGATAGCTTCTGCATCGTGGACACCGAGATGATCCACGAGGTTTCGCTGGACTTCTGCACCTGTGGGACTGCGCCGTCTCGTACAGTGCAGCTGTTGCGCGCTCGTCTATATCCAGCAACGACACTTCGACCTCGTTCGGCTGCGACCTTCCGCGTCCTGCGAAAGTTCCATATGATGTCGTTCGAGTCGAAGTGTTCTGCATATGAGTTCTACAACGCGCTAGCAAGGAAGACCAACAATACAGGAACGTTCCAGCCCCGGGTATGTCTTCATTTCTTAGCGTATGATGCGGAGAGCTTACGAGCTGTTTTAGAATCGATACAGCGAATTTTTGCGCATGACACGAGAGTGGCGGCATATTCAGATGCTGAAACGCTCGGGCCGCATTCACATAACGGGCGGCGCGAGGGACATCGAGGCGGGAGCATGCGCTCTTCTCTGTCCCGCTTGTCCACAGCCAGGCAAGAATTTGCCAACTGAGGGCGAGTGGAGAACAGTGTCGAGGGAGAAGCGTTTCCTCTACGCGCTCTTCCTCGCTATCGACGCCAACTTCCGGATGAAACGCAAGCAGGTTTCGTCGGAGGAGGCGGACCCAGGGCTGAACAGAGGGGCGGCGTTTTACAGCGAGGTGAAGGCGTACATGGAGCACGTAGGGAAGCATTGGGACATGGAGCAGGAGGCGAGTCTTTCTTCTGCACAACAACGGTTTGCAGGCTAACAGTGTTGTAGAAAAGCAGATGTGTTTCGCATGATGCGGTGGATCAGCCTGATAGGGAAGCGCGAGGGACGGCATCCTCTGGCATCGGTGATAAGCCGCTAGAAAAACCAGCTATGAAACACGCACTTTTTGCGATTTACAGCGCGCATCTAAGAACCAGCACATCTCCGTGTGGCTGGTTAATCAGGATTATTATCCACCAAACCAGGAGGCTTAGAACATCCACTCTGCGAAGTAAGGTTGAAGCCCCAGACCTACGAACCTTAGAAAACACAAAGTTTTATCGTGCTTAGCTGGAATACGCGACGCGCCGGGGTCACGTGACATGTCATTAGACCAGCGGAGATGTCCGAAGGAGATTAGGATTGTTCGTCTAAGATTATCGGAATCTTAGGGGTACATCCCGTAGAAACCTATAGTATGTGGTACCGTTGGAAAGCTACGGCCCAGCGCTACCTAAGTAACGAAGAGAGAACGTAAAGGGAGGAGACCAGGGCTAAGAAATGCACCACACAACTCGTTCAACAGGAGTTGTCCTATACCGATCGAGGGGTTAGAAACCTAGGAACCGTAACAACCCCAACTCTCAAGACAGACACCTAGGGGGCGCGGCCCACCAATCACATAAACCGCGCAGCATATCCGACGACTATTTAATAAGCAATGTATACCAAAGTAGTCGATCATCGTTTGTAATTGTAAATACCTGTAGTATAAAAGACCAGAGGAGCAGAGAGGACGGCACTGAATCGGACCCCAGTTCGTGTACGAGGCAACTACCATTGTCCCTCATCACAGCTAGGATTTGGTTGAGGGCTTTACTCTGGAATTCCGCTGTCTTGCGATAGTGTCCCGAATTAAAGTTTCTTTTGATAAATCGTCCGTTCTTAAGATCGTCGAGCTCCGTGCTAAACCGTATCCGTCTCCGTTGAATCCGCTCCGTAACTCCGAAGTACTCCGTGTCCGTTGAACTGGGAATTTTGAGATCCGAAGTCATTCCGAAGACCGTTTATCCGCTCCGATAAAGAGAATCAGGCAGAAGCCTTAAAAACCTTGCCGGCCTTAAAAACCGTATCTTGCATATAGCTGAGAAGCTTAAAATCTAAAGTCCCACAAGACTCATACTCCTAAGAATCTTGACTCTGTCAAATTCTACGGACGAGACTATACCATAACCAACTTGGAAGTTCCTCTCTTACGAGACCTTTCTTGTGCAGAAACCTTAAATCTTGACTTGGAGCTCCTTAGACCTACACTTGTGTCTAATAAGACCCGATCTCGTCAGATAAACTTTGGTGCAGTAAAGAGGTGTTTAGTGGATTAAGTCCAGGTTTCCGGGGGTTGTGCTAGAGTGCATCTGTTTAGTCAGAGGACGATAGTGCGATAACTTGGTTGGTTGGGTTTAGTTTGTTTTTCATTTGCACGCTTAGTTTCTGAGCAACCGTTTCATCTGGAGCCCACCGCGAGGGGGTTTCGAGAAGAGATTTTCAATCTCTGCATAAAGAAATTATCTTTGAGATATTTCGAGTCATCCGTGGCTTAGTTTTCGAACGAGAAGTCAAGAAGGAATCTTGAGTCCTAAAAACTCTGAAACCTTAGACAACTGTTTTAGAGCGCACATCTGGCAATCTAGGCAAATCTGTCCATAAACAGATAAAAACCACGTCTTCGCAAGACTCAGACCACGAGTCAAACGAGGAAGAATCCGTAGAGTTCGAAGGTTCTGGGAATTTACCAAGTACATATTGGGATATTCCTGGAAGTAGAACTTCTGCCCGCTCCGCTGCAGCCAGAATTGTTGCACCCCTAGAAAACCGCCTCTAGAAGACGAGTTTCAATTCCCGAGAAAGCTAGAGCCGAAGCATCTGCTAAGACTCAAAGCCGTATAGACGCGAACTTAGGACGAAGGTCTAAGAACGTGAACCCTATTGCCGCTACTGCGAGCACTAGTCGAAACCAAGGAGCAGCCATAGCTTCTACCAGTAAAAACCCCTCCGTTTCGAGACCGGCTTCGCCAGTTTCAAACACTTCGTTCCAAACGAATATACCTAGAACTCCAGTAGTTCAAATAACTCAACCAGTACCGAGTGCCGTCCCAGTTGTTAAAACCAGGATGTCAGGAGTTGCTAGTTTCCGTGTACCGGTCCCTTGGGACAGGAACGCACCAAGTTTCGATGGAGAAACCGCTGGGAGTCTTAAGCTTTATATTCGCTACTGTCACAGTATTGTGGATCAGGCGAATATAACAGACTTAGAAGGACAGAAGAAAGTATTCCTGAATTACTTGAACGATGATGACATTCGAGAGCAGTTGG